>JAURVB010001437.1:0-53583 GCA_033002965.1 Piper betle | reverse complement strand
ACTTTCAAGTTTCGCCCAATGTTTAAAAATCTTCAAACAGATTAGTGTCAAGACTGTCTCTGCAAACAGAAAATAAACAGCTCTTCTACAAGTTCATATATTCAAAGAGAAATATATTTGATACTATGTATATCTCCAGAGAGATTTGATAAAGCAAATATGTTTGAATTTAACAAACAAATATGAATAAACCAAATATTATTTCATTTGAAATATACACAGAGAAAGAAATACTTACAAAGAAAGTTTCACAAGCCAATCGTCTCACACTTCACACTTCCTCACACACTTCACACTTCACACTCATAAACAAACACAAACCAAACTTTATACAAATCAAACTTCAATCGTCAAACAAATCAAACTTCAAACCACTTCTTCACTTTCTTTCTGAGATGGATGGAAAGATAGAAAGATGCAAGAGAAAGCTGCCAAGTCCAAGATGCCCCTCCACTTCCTCATCATCCTGCTTTTATAAGTACTCTTAGACGGGTAACTCCGAATTAAACGGATCCGAGTCATGAAACTTTATGAGATTCCCTCTTATCTTCACTACTTGTCTGGGACCCATATGGAAAGGATAACATACACCAACATAGGGACCCACATAGAATCATTACTTTGATTGGGACCCACCATCCTTAAAAATATTTTTTAATATCCCGATCCTTTCATTTCTAGTGGACATATCCTCAAATGGTAAGAATTCAACCTGAGTTGTAGAATTAACAGAGACAGCAGTAGTACTGGGTGACTAATCTGGAGATGGAGAATTATTCATTTCAGGACAATTCCTAGCACTATGTCCTTGTTCTCCACAACATAAGCACGTCATCAAAAGTTGACCAGGAGTAATTGAACAGTAGTCTGAAACATGTCCAAACTGTCCACATGTTGAGCAATGAAAATCCAGAGTAGTTAATTCTGGCTGGCCAAATCCATCAATAAGTTCCTTATTAGATGATAATGGTGATTCAGGTATCTCTACTTTAGGAGTGCTGGGAAATGGAAGATTTCCGCCTGAATAAAAATCCATAGTATATGCCAATCTTATAGCCTCGCCTTCAGGAATCAAGGGATTTTTACTTTTTACCTATAAATATTGCAAATAAACGTTAGGAGGCAGTGTTGGTGGTGTCACTGCGGAGGATATTTCTGGAAGCACAGGAGTGGATGAACACTGAGGAGAATGAGACACAATTTCAGGGGTTTTTGCTTTAGAAGCAATAGACACGGATTCACTTAGAACAGCTTTTCCTTTGTTTAGACTTTTGACAGGAAGCCCATACATAGAAACATTGGTATTGAACCTATCCCACCATCTAGTGTAAATTTTTCGGGCTAGACTTGATGCTTGACTGCCATAAATTTTATCAAACTTAAAACAATAGCTCCAAGAGGCTATCCAAGGAATACGATAGTAAATGAGAAACTGAGTAAAAACATCACCAAAGACTGGATCAATTCTTTCCTCGAATAAATGAAACTAACTTAGAATATGATGAGGTAAGAACTCAAATCCAGGACCAAATCTATAAAACCATTTCATAAACCAAGCGGGTAGTGCTGAAAGTTTAGGTAAATCCATTCTAATAAACCAGGAGTGCTGACTCACTTTACTTTTGTATAACAAAACTTTCTCAAACGATTCAATATAATCCCAATAATTATAGTCCTTTGGGATTGAAAAGGGTCCATTATATGAGAGGGTTTTTAAAGTATTGGGGTTACCAAAGTTGGACATATTCAACACTTTTTTTATTAATATTTTACTGAATAACACAGAACTCTCATGCTGATCATATAACATAATTTGCTGAGACACAAGGCCACCTTTGAAAGTATGCGTAATTTCAGCAGAACTAGTTTCAAGTAAAATCCTCTCGTAATAAAATCGATTTTATTCTGGATTTCATCGGAAAAGACGTATTATGTGGTAACAGTTGTTGGGCCAGTATATTTGGATTTGCAGATTGCAACTCCTCAGGAGTATATTCAAGATAGCAAATATGTAAAGGTGGATCCTTTGGTAAATAAGGACTTAAATTTTTGGAAGAAGGGTTTTGAATCAAGGGTTCCAAAACATTTTCATTATAAGGACGAGAGCCCTGAGGTAAAGGGGAATTTTTGTATTTATAAGCTGGAGAATGAATAAGCTTTTTATCGGATATATATATATATATATATATATATATATATATATATAAGCCGCTTGATTGTCCGATAGCACATTATTAAATCACTTGACTATTTTCAAGTGATTTAGATTTCAATTAACTTAGTATATTATACACTTTCATTACAAAAATTTTGCTTCTAAAATAAATTATTTCCATACTTATTCCATAAGTAGAAGTTTCATTAGATTTTCTACTTCTAATTATAATAATTAAAGGGTAAAATTATAATTTAATTTATTTTTATAAATAGGAAATAAAAGATAATATTATAATAGTTAGAGGACATATGACAACACTTCCTTAAAAGTCTTTCAATATATATATATATATATATATATATATATATATATATATAGAAAATGATAGTGTGAACATTTTTAAAATGTAAACTATGTAAACTTGCATCATAGCCACTAATATTTCATCTAATTCTTTAGATTGACGAGTTATGATAGATAGTATGGGTAGTTCTATCAATAATTACCCAATGTAAACCGTTGGATGAAAAATTGATGGCAATGATTGAAGTTTACAAATAAAAAAAGGTTCACACCCTATTATATATATATATATATATATATATATATATAATTACTAGGAAAAAAATAACCTTTCGACAACATGAAATGTCGAACCCTTGGTTTGATAATGAAACACTTAAAAGCTTTGATCAAACACCTATAGTTGAAGGTTAAAGAGTTTAAAGATCAATAAATTCGGTTACTGAGTTCAGCAAATCGATAGGCTACCGATTAAAGAGGAAGTAATGGAAATTGATAGCCGACAGATCGATAGGCAATGAAACATAGTGTTTAAAGGATTTTGAAAGTATAAACGGTAATGGAAGATAGTTCAGATTTGGACAAAGAGTTGGTGATTCCTACTCATAGACTTTGGCAAAAGCTTCAAATGTCAAATAATGGATTTAAGTGATTAGAATCGATCAGGAAAGTTTTCGGCAGCTGAACGATTTGAGTAAATCAAATGTGATAGTGGCTGAACTCAAGAGATCAAATATCAACCTATCCAATTGTGTGGTTGGGAGAGCTGCTCTTCGCTATAAATAAAGGACTTAGAGAAGGATTTGAAGGCGAATTAAGTGAATCAAAATTGTTCAAAAGAGAAGGTTCAAGATAAAACCTTTGTACAAAGTGTGCTAGTGTTTGTGAGATTGATAATCACTTGTTATAGTGTAACACTACGATTTCGGTTCACCTAAAAACCGAATAAAAAAATCTTACGATCGAGTCGAGTCATGTTTAAAGTTGTTGGTCGTTAAGACTCAATCAATACAATAGATTGAAACAACCTTCTTGGTGTCATGAGAATGGAATACATTGTTAAATAAGAGTCAAAACACATCAAATATAAGTAAAAGTAAGAAAAGAAACAAATGTGTTGAGCTCAAGTGTGTGTAGCATTTATTTGTCTTTCCACCAAAGTCGACTCAGGATTTGTAAGACATATATATATTATATGAAAAATGTCAGTAATGAGTGTTACTGGTCCAAAAATAACTAATACAATCTTACAAATCGGTATTCTATTAACCACAAAAACTTATGAAACTTCAAGATTGCCGCACACTGGGTGGTAAGCAAACATACTTAAGCAAGTATCGGCTCTCATACACGATCAAATGTTCATATTCATACATACAACGCTTACGCCCTCACATCTTTCATATTTCACCCGCCACGATACTCGAGTGGCAAAAGGAACAATAAGTTAGTGCCACAAATTCCGAAATGTACTGCGTTACATAGTACCCTCATACACAGCACTACCTCATGGTTTAAAGGAGTACTTGTGTGGTCCATACATATCTCCATATTATTCACTCTCTTATTCATGAAATCCATAAAAATGCACATATTTATATAATAAGTTTAGGGAAGAGGCTTATATCATATATTTCTGGAGCTTCAATTTGAAAACCAACAAGGGATCTCATCCTCGTAGTTTTAAAAAACATGTGTAGAAAACACGACTAAATGGCCCGACAACGAATGGATCCAATAAAACGCTCGTTGATGCCATCCAATGTCTAAAACATAGTTAAACTCAACATGCAAGGAGTCAAGCAGAGAGGGATAGTCTTACGGACCTATAGCTCACACTCTAAGCACATCAACACATCTACAGCGAGCTCACATTACGTAACCTACATCAAAACTCATTGGTAAGTAAAATACTAACATCTCTCTATGATGCATGCTCGTAGTGTGTGCTCATATCATCAATACATCGTAATAAAGAAACAGTGCTAACAAGCCTACAACTAAACACTTTGTACATAAATCGAGATATAATAATAATAAGTAAACAAATAAATACACTCATAGATAATTAGGTAAATAATAAATACATTAACATAAATAATACTTTAATCAGAAAATAATAATATAATTATACTAGATAAATACACGATTTGAGTTAAATAGAAAATGGGCTGGGTTGGCTGGGCAGACCTGAACTAGATGGGCGGACTCGGACATGGGTTGGTGGGCTGGTGGGGTGAACTAGATCAGGCAAGCAGACATGGACGCAAACGCGGGCAGGGGACAACGATGCAAGTAAACGGCCGGTCTGAGGGATTAATGCTGTCCGTCACTAGAAAATGTTGACGGCGGCATGGCTGGGGTCGCCGCCAGTTGAGATCGATGGCTCATGTGATGAGAATCATGGTGGTGGCGATCGGCAGTGTCTGCCTAGTGGCTGGCCTTGTAAAACCCTAACTTTGGGTAAGGGTTTTACCCGCTTGTAGTTGGTAGATTTGTACCTGTCTCTCGTTAGTTCAAGCGAGCTCGAGATAGAACAATTTTAAGAATATGAGTATGAGGGCCAGATGGCCGAATAAGCATGTTACGGAAGCTAAGTATGCCTGACATGCATATGATAGTTTCAGTTATGATACAGTAGAACATGAGTTATTAGTGTAAAAGTGAGGTATACATATGATTTTTATGAGTTAGCCAGGATTTTAGGCCTAGATCTAGGCCGTTGTAGCGTTTAACATCTGTTTGAGATTTTTAGGGTATCTCATTACATGCATCATAAGGATTATGGACCATTGGATTATGCCCTCTAGGCCCAACTCAATTGCATTTAGGGTTTTGAGGCTCATTTACCCTTCTTACCTCGATTCCTGCCTATTGAATTAATTTTAAGACTTGAGTCATTTTTGACTTTGAACAGTCTCAATCCGAGCTTCCCGTCCATATGTATATCACATATACCCATAGGTGGGCCCCGCTAGGCCATTAGTTGTTGGACGTTCAGATCGTGCCATGTGGTAAGATCGGAGCCGTCAATGTCAGCCCTCACTTCACCATTATAGAAATTTCCCACGATTTTGAGGATTTCCACCATTATCGCCACCATCACTTTGGCTCACCGCTGGTGAGACCTAGCCCTCCTCCGGCCACCAATTAGTATGGTCGTGACCACTTCGCAGCCGGCTATCAGTCTGTACCCACCGTCACCATCGGTACCACAGCAGTTGCCATCGGTGACCGAGTTTTTATCATTATTCATCACCCCCACCGCCACCCTTTTGAGCAGTTTTCCGGCGTCGGTGAGCTACCTTTGGCCGATCCGACCACTTACATAGCTTCATCTTGACGAGATCTTCATTTTGAGACTACCCATGACCATCGCCGTAGCCACGATTGCCACCGGCGACATCTCTGCCCTCGGCGGTTACACCGTGTCTTTCTAGCCAGCTGACAGATGCAGTCACATACCTGAGCAGCGTCACCGTCAGCGTTTTCTCTCAACGGGCACAGTCACCATTTGTTCAGCCCGTTGGCCCATGACCACGACTACCACTTGTGTCGCATCCGCCTGGTCGTGCCCGAGTTCACTAGTTTGAGCCTGTATCCATGTCCATCAGTGCAGACCAGCTCAGCCAACCCAGCCCAATAGTTTATTTAGCCCAGACCAAGTTAACTCAGCCTAATTTGGTCTGGGTCAGCTCGGTTCGGTATGGTTTACTCATTTTCGAATCGTTTTCGTCCATTCTTGCACCGTGTTTGGTAATTCGAGAACCCTTGCATTAGTTTAGATGCATATTCACATTGTTTATCATGTTTAGATATTATGAATATTTTTCTTTATTTATTGATTATTTTATTTATTTATTTATTTATTCATGATTATTCATTTCTTATTATTTATATATTTATTGACTATGATGAATGATTATGTGACTAATTATTGTTACTGATAATATATTTATTCATAGATATAATTTTTATTCATGTTTATCTTATTTTATTTAATTAATTGATTGATTATTAATTATTTTCTTACTCGTGTTATTATTTATACGTATTTAATCGTATGCTCGTATATTTGATATTTATATTATTATTCTTCATAATTAATTAATATTAGTCATTTATTTATTTATTCATCTATTGATTTATTTAATTAATTATGTTTTGTTTATTTAATTATTTATATGTTTACTAATACGAGTATATATGATATTTTCTCGTATTTAGTCGTGTACTTATAGAGTATAATTACATTATTATTTTCTGATTAAAGTATTATTTATGTTCATGTATTTATTATTTACCTAATTATCTATGAGTGTATTTATTTTTTTATTTATTTAGTTATTATTTTGTATTATTATGTCTCGATTTGCTTGCAAGTGTTTAGTTGTAGGCTCGTTAACACTATTTTCTTTATTAGGTTGTATTGAAGATATGAGCACATACCACGAGTATGCATCATGTAAAGATGTTAGTATTTTACTTAACAGTGGGTTTCGATGTAGGTTACACAATACAAGCTCGCCGTAGATGTGCCGATGTGCTTGGAGTGTGGACTACATGTCTGTCGGATGCTCCCTCTCCGTTTAACTCCTTGCGTGTTGAGTTTAATCGTGTTTTATACATTGGACAGCATCAGTGGCATTTTATCGGATCCTTCTGATGTCGGGCCATTTAGTCGTGTTTTATACACATGTTTAATAAAACTACGAGGATGAGATCCCTGGTTGGTTTTCGAACTAAAGGTCTAGAAATATATTATATAAGCCTCTTCTCTAAACTTATTATATAAGTACGCACATTTTTATGGATTTCATGCATAAGAAAGTGGGCGGTATAGAGATTTGTATGGACCGCATTAATACTCCTTCAAACCCTGATGTAATGCGGTGTATGAGGGTACTGCGTAATGCAACACATTTCTAGAATTTATGGCACTAATTTAATTGTTCCTCTTGCTACTCGAGTACCGTGGTGGGTAAAATATAGAAGATATGAGAGCATAAGCGTAGTATGCATAAATATGAACATTTGCCACGCATGCGAGCCAACACTTGCTTAAGTATGTTTCCTTACCACCCAATGTGAGGCAATCTTAAAATTTCATAAGTTTTCATGAGTAATGGAATACCCATTTTCCAAATTGTATTGGTTATTTTTAGACCAGTAACACTCGTTACTGATGTTTTTCATACGATATATGTAGGTTTTACAAATCCTGAGTCGACTTTGGTGGAAGGATAGATAAATACTACACACACTTGAGCTCGACGCATTTATTTCTTTTCTTACTTTTACTTATATTTGATGTGTTTTGACGCATATTTAACAATATATTTCATTCTCATGGCACCAAGAAGGTTGTTTCGATCTATTGTATCGATCGAGTCTTACTGACCAACAACTTTAAACATGATATAACTCGATCGGAACATTTCTGATTCAGTTCTTAGATGAACCGAAATCGGGGTGTTACATATAGCCACTTGTGTGTAAATGTTGTAATAGATCAAAAGATTGATCTTGGTGACGATATCTTGTAAACTCTGATGTTTTTTGGAGTAGGTGAAGGCTTTCACTAATAAGTGCAAATTGTGCAAAAGTGTTGTGAAGTTTGTCTAGCTTCGGTGGTTTTGGTCCAAGGTGTTGGAGTGTTTGCTAGTTGCCTTAGGCTTGGTGGAGAGCTTGTAAGGGATTTGTGTGCTTGTTGTTTCAGCTTGGTGGTGAACTTGTTGAAAAATAAGGGTTACTTGTAGGTGTACAAGTGTTTGCCATGGTGAAGCGAGAAGACCTTCCTAACCAAAGGAGTTGGTGGGATAGGAAAGAGAACTAGGAGTTTCCAACCTCTTTAAGAGCTCCTTGTGCCATTTGTATTTGATTTCTCTTCCTCACTCTCTTTACTTTGTTGAATTGCTTTACTCATTTAAGTGTGCATATTAAGTGTTTGATTATTTGTCTCACACGAACCACTTATGCTTAACAAGTTCACTTTAGTGATTTATGTGAGTTATTCATTTCAAACTCATTCACTTGTATGGTTTGACATCATTTTCCAACACTTGTAAAGGTCTTTGCATTGAGTTTATTATTTTATATATTGCACTCTATATGTTTATTTATATCCTACATTGGTTATACTTTTATTTTGTCATGATCTATTGGTAGTCGCAAGATATGTGGGCAAAGTAATTTGTTTGTTAAGTGTTGTGATCTTATTAGTCAATACCTACTCTATGACCCTACAAGTGGTATCAAAGTTTTGGTTGGACAAAGATAGCCTTCAATTAGACTTCAGCGAAAGTGCGATGGACAAAAAGACAAGCTTTGGAAGATCAATCAAGCACACGACTACCCTTCTTTGATGGCTCCAAATATGCATATTGGAAGACTAGAATGATATTCTTTCTTACCTCAGTGTGATTTGATTTGTGGCAAGTCATTCTTCAAGGAATCTAAGATTAGCCTCCTCACCTTCTAATATAAAGCTTTCAAAATAGAAGATAGAGAGACCATCAACACTATGTACAATAGGTTTAATGGCATTATTGCGTGACTACAAAACCTTGGAATCAAACTTGAACCTGGTGGCTCAATAGAAAATTGTTGGCTTTTCTACCCATAGAATGGAGATCAAAGGTGACGGCTATTGAAGAGGCACAGAATTTGAAGACTATTATCATTGAAGAACTTCTTGGATCCCTTATCATGAGCACACTTGGAAAAAAACAAAAAGAGAAGGTTGTCTCCAAAAAGACAAAAAAGGATTTAGCATTGCAATTATTATAGAATTGTGATGATGAGAGTGAAGATGATGAAGACATGACCACTTTTATAAAATTCAAGGAATTATGAGAAGAAAAGCATGTCCTCAAAGAAGTTTGAAAGAAGGAAGCAAAAGGAAGGGAAGAGAAGAAAGATAAAATACAATGTTTTGAATGTAAGAAGTATGAACATAAGCATGAGTGTCCAAATAAGTAGAAACGAGAAAAGAAAAAAATGTCAAAAGCAAAAAGGTCTCAAAGATTAGTATTGATAGTGATGAAGAAAAGGACATTGAAGAAACCTTGAATGAATTTTGTTTCATGGTAATTACAAATGGTGAAGATGTTGAAGAAAATTATGAACTTCAATAAGTTTTTGAAGATTATATCATGATTCAATTATGCTGGCCAAGAAAAACAAGGAATTGAAGAAAATGATGGAAGATATGGCCAAGGAAAACAAAGAGCTAAAAGACAAAGTAGCTAGTATGGAAAAAGATCTTGATCAATCTGTCTCTATCAATAATGATCTCAAGATGGAACTCAAGGATAAGTAGAGGGATTTGTTGAAGCTACATGGAGGATCTCATAAGCTATCCAACATTTTATTCAACCAAAGGAGTCCTTTATGCAAGCTTAGGCTAAGTGATAAACATCATCAAGGAGAATTTAATAAACCACTAGCATTTGTACAAGCTTCCTCTACCATTTAAAGCAAAAGAAGAAGGATGCACCAAAGAGACTTGTTCTCAATTAAAGGATCGGTTAAAAGATAGAACTCTAACATTAAAGATCAAAACGTGATTAATCGACTTAAGTGAGTTCAACCAATCACAATTGTGAAATATAAAGTGCTTTACACAATAAGAACTTAGCCAAAATTAATGAGTGTAAATCTAGCAAATGAACAATATATCTCTTAACAAATTTTTTATTGATCTTATGTTTTGGCGAACTTGTCAAACCATATGTAAGATTTGAGACGAATAAGTTAGCTGAACTAGATCAACAATAGGATAAGGTAAGAGATACAAACAGTGCACAAGGATTTTTTACAGAGGTTTGGAACTCCTACCCTTCTCTTCTAGCTCAATGAGTCTTTTGATTGGGTAGATCTTCTATTCTTCACTATGGCCAAACCGAATGTACAATTACACTGACAAATGTTCCCATCTTGTTCTCCAACAAGCTTCACCTTAGTCTGAAGCAGCAAGCAACCCCTAGTCTCCCAACTCACACTCGACTCTAGGATTACTGGTTTAACAACACAACCACCCCTTGCAAAGAGCAACAACCGGCCAATAGCCAAAGCATATAATACTTTCCACACACTCACCAATCACAACCGATTGATGTTACAAATATACTTGCAAGATCAACATGATCTTTTACAATACTATCACTTAAAAGATACAAAAAACACAATAACTTATTGTAGCAAACTCTATTACATCCAAAAGTTGAGAAGTTGGCAAATGTAACTTCCACAAAGCATACCTAGTCTGAACTTCCAATTCTCCAACTTTATTCCTTTCCTATTTTCTCTTGCTTATGACATTGAAAGCCCTTTTCTTAACATGGTCCAAGTTGTTATTAATAGCCAAATAAGTCCATAGTTTGTCATATCTTCTAACCACTTAAGTTATTAATGTTGAAGCACCTACAAACTTCAGCACTAATTTCCCACCCAAGTTCAGACTCAAACTTGTTCAAAGCTTTAAACTCCTTTTAGACTCTTCGGCCTTCAAGATTCTACCAAAGTCTAGCATTTGTCTAAGTCCAAGTCCGAATATGAAAACTAAAGTCTAAATACTTCATGCCCATAGATTATGTCCACAGCATCATGTCGCAAACAGAGATCAAAATCCAATCCGAAATGTCAACATATTCCAAATTAATCCAATCTAGATCCAACTTGCTCTAATTGATTCGAAACGCATCTTAGAGTAAACATCATGAATTATGTTTCATCATTAAAATCTGAATGACAACAAGTCCAAGATTTAGCAATCTCCCCCTTTTTTATGATAACAACATATATAAACTTTTTGTATATGGTTTAATTAGAACAACCTAGCCCAAAGTGCAATATAATGGGCCTAAGTTATCTCTCAAAAAGTGGTTAACCAAAGTTAAAGATAGATAGTTCATTCCCACTAATAAACGAGATATTACCTTAGTAGGTATTAGATGTAGAACTAAGTTAAAGGATCTCATAATCAACCCCATCTTAGAAAATTTTGTCCTTGAAATTTCTATACTTGGTCAGTAGCGAGTGGCCTAGCCCACATCCTCCTTATCCATGACCAGCAGCCTAGCTTACATCCCTAGTCCAGCCCACCAACTAATATAAAACTAAGTTGCTCTGATAACATTTGTAACAATCTGGTCCAAAATGTAAACTAATGGGTTTAGTCATTTCTTCAAAAATGTTTAATCAAAGTTAAAGATTTATAGTCTATTCCGACTAATAAATCAGATCTTACCCTAGTAGGTATTTGATGTGGGACTAAGTTGAGAAATCTCACATTAATAGCCAATCCCCATGAAGCATTTGATGCTTGAACATCGTACTCCCCCTAGAAGTCAGCTTGCTACCAAAACATGAACAACAAGAACAACTCCCCAAGCTCTCCCCCTTGATTGTTGCATACAAAAATTTTTTTTGTCACAACATATTCTTCCCCTTAGACACGACATTACAAAATCTTCCCCTTTGTCTCATCAAAAAGACAACTTAAGCACTTGCGAAATAATGTTATCTCATTTTGCATCTTGAGAGTATCATGAGACATAAAGAGTTTGTCATTCATGATCTCTAATTGTGACCTTGAAAGGAGGATATCTTGGAGGAACTAGACCATATCCAACCAACAAACTTGAACAACCAAAGTTCAACATAAGTTGAAACCAAATAAGTAAAACAACCAAGTTGAAAAGAACCAAAACCTCAACAAATCAGTTTTTGAAAAGAAATATTAATCGAAAAACAGATTTGGAATCAAACCCAATTCAAACCGAAGTTTTGAAAACCAATCAAATGCCAACAATTTTATAAATAAATTTCTAAGTTGTTTGGTGGAACAATATTAAATATTAATATTTTTATTTTGAATATATTCTCTCATAAAATGATATTTTACCTCAATGTCTTTGTCCTTGAATGTAGGACCAAATTCTTGGTGATGGCAATTGCACTTTTACTATCACAATACAATGATGTCTTCTTAACACCCACTCTATAGTCCTTTAGAGTATGTTGTATCCACAAAATTTGAGCACATCCAAAACTAGCTGAAATGTATTCGGCCACACGAGTTGACAATGCAACCAAAGTTTACTTCTTGCAATACCGGCTCAAAGTGTAAGCTAATAGGCTAAGTTATCTCTTAAAAAGTTGTTAACTAAGTTTAAAGATCTCTAGTCCTTTATTTTGTGAATTAAATGAATCATCGCCCTTACTGTTTATTAGTAATATGATTAATTTGCTTATTTATATTAATTAATATTAATAGTATTACTATGTTGTATTATGATAAGTACTATTGGCGTTAATTCATGTTTCATATTATATATAAATTAATATTGGTATTATATTGAATATTGATTACAAGTGCAGTAATTCCATTTCACTTATTACACTTATATTTGATAAATTACTAATATATAATTATAATGTAATTAATTATTACTTGCCATCATTTTGGCTTGTTAAACTCTAGATCTTGATGCATGACAAAAAATTAAAAATGAATCATCAAACTAGTTTGTTTGGTTTGTGTTTTTATGTGTGCCTGAATAATTAGGTCACTAATTTAATCCGACTACATATGAGAGAAAATCATGTTAGGTGCATGCCCAATGAGGTAAGTTGGTAATGACATTTTAGAACTTTTTAGTTCCCTTGGGACTAACAGATCTAGATTTGCTATTAATTACCCGGTTAATATTTCTCTTTTTGACTTTAGGCTATGTAGATAACTTTTAACATTATAAAGTAAGACAAGATGTTTATTTGGGAATAATATAATAATTGATTATATATAATGTCTCATATATTGTACAATTTAAATTAATTGTTGTGATATTAGTTGTATTATTATATTATATATACAGTACAAACATTATATCAATATCAAACCAGTAAAATATTATTAAATAAATAAGGCATTAGTTTTGTGTCATGTTAATTTATCAATTTATAATTATTCTTTACTATGAGAAGGATAAATTCATTTTAGTAAGAATATAAATTATTGATGAGCTCTTAGAGCATATTAATAGATATTATTATATTTACTTTTGGCCAAATTAATAAATTATCATGTGGTTTATAATTCTAACTATTTTATATGGTTGATAAGGCATAAGCTAGTTTATTAATTTATGAGTTAGAATATAAATAGGTTACCTATTAGTATACTTTAATCATTTGAGGAATTATCATTAGTTTACCCGTTTTAATATTTGTTCGCTATTATATATGGTTATTTATTAATTTATGGGTTGATAAATATTGACATCTTTACGTGTCCCAGTAGTTACTACCATGTTTTGATTTTTCCTGATAATGATTAACGATTTGCTGTGAACTTATAAATTTAGATGTTTTCAATTAATTAAAATTTAAATTATTATTATTGACTTATAAGTAATTTACTAAAAGATTAACTAATTGTAGTGGGATATATTTTATTGTCATTTTTTTATATACTTAGTTAACTGTCGCATATCATATCATTTCATGCATTATACTAAGGAATTACACGTGTTAACGTAAAAACTATTTGTGACTCCCATATTAGAATTCTCATTGTGATTTGGTATCTCATCATACTTGCAGGTCCGTATAACTACTTGAAATATTTTATATTCCTTTTGCGTAGCCCTAGTCAGCTTGAGCCCATATTCGACTACTATGCGCCGAGCATAACCGGACTTAGTCCGACACATGGTTGCTTGATTTTATGGGATTTTTCCCAAATTTTTTTTAGAATTTTTACGACTTAAATATTATTTTGACTCGAGTCGGAGATGAGTCAAGTAATATTTACGACTTTGCCACCACACACCCCCGCGCCCTTCCTTTCTTCCCCAAACCCTTGCTCGACGCAGCCCTTGTGCACGTCGCCGCCGCCGCTACTGCCGCCGCCACCCGGCTGCCGATCGTCGCCGCCTAGCCCCGCGATGACGTTGTCGTGCTGACCCGACCAAGTCCGACCCCCATCGGGCCGCCACGACGCGAGGAAGCCACGCTGCGACGCCGTGCCAGCGTTGCGCTTCCGTCGCCGATTCCGCCGCCGGCGACCAGCACCGCCGCGATCGGTCGGTCACCTCAGCACCCTCAGCCCTCCAGCGACCTTCCCCGACCGGAACGGACGCCATCGCTGCCGTGGCCAGCCGGATCTAGCCACCATCACCGCCGGCTCGGTTTTATGCATTTTCCGGCGAGCCGCCACCTCCGTTAACCACGTCGACCTCGTAGATGAGTCAAGCTCGCCGAGCTGGTTCCAAGGGTACCCAACACGACCACTTTCCGGCCAGTAGACGCCGACGGCGACTGTCGCTGGAAAACCGCCAGAAGCTGCCGGAAAACCGCTGAAAACCGTCGGAAAATCGGAATTTCTGGAATTCGCCGGATCTTCCGCGGGGCTCACCCAGTCGAGCCCGTTCGAGCTTCGGACACCGATGAGCACCGAATTTGAGCTCCGAGACACGCGACGGAACCCTAGCCATCGCCGATTGCCGACTACGTGAAGTATAATTACCTCCAATTGAGTTATTTAAAATTGATTATGATTGTTAGCATAGCATGCTGGAATTAACTAGTTGTCATGATGAATGCCGGATTATGAATGAAGTAAAGATGTGCAGGATGTGATTAACAGGGAATGATAGTTAAGTGATATGATGAACTAAAGTAAATTTGAGCATGATAATCGAGTACAACGTAACTTAGGAAATATAATTAGATTGATATTAATAGGATAAGTTGGAATTACTTTCACATTTATAATTGTTGCTTGTTATGGTTGATGATTGAATTGTATGTGATGTTTATTACGTTTGATGCATCATTTAGTTAGCGGGCGTTAGTATTTAGTTTTGATGTGTAAGTACGAAGTAGGAGCTCGCCGCCTTGGCGCGATGACACGCTTGGAGCTTCTACCAGGTCCGTTTAGGACTCGACTCTATTTTACGTCTTTCTATTGTATGATTATCTTATCATTTGTAGGACGGGTTAAGTGGCGTTTTATTGGATCCCACTTAACTCGGGCCATCTAGCCGAACAGATTTCCGGATTAATAACCCCTCGAGGATGAGATCCCTCGAGGATGATTTCGAAAACAAGATCCACCACAAGTTGCCTTCGGGCCTATTATATAAATCCCTACCCAGCCCTATATATATAGTAGTTTTCGCGTTTTCAGTGAGACGAGAGATGGAGAAACCAACTGCACGTACCATGAGCGGATGCCGTGATAGTCAAAGCGGGCTCTGGATTAGTGCCAGCGGACTGTTCCATTCCCGAGGGATCCTGACAACTCCGCGTTTGAGTTCCTCACACCCGGAGAACGTGGAGGGTTACGGGTACTGTTTAGTACAGCGCATGTCCGGACTTGTGGTTCAAAGAGTATTAAAGGTGACTGCCTGAGAGTACTCGGCCTTCGTGCTCAAGGCCAGGAGAAATATGGAGGTAAGGAGAGGGCTTAGGATAAAGTTTTACGTGAAGTACTGAAAAAGAAGTGCCGAGAGCGGCACAGTACCAGCAGCAGATTAGTAAGTTCGGGATGATACTGGGTTTGTAGCCCAGTGGCTCCTCAGTAGTGCCCTTCAGAGTGTTCACGTGGAGTATATGATGTTTTCTTTCATATGAGAGTTTGCTCTCATAGCCAACTTGTTATAGTTATTTTATTTTTCGGACCAGTAACACTTGTTACTGACGTGTTTTTATACTATATGTAGGTAATAATCACGAGTTGGAGGAGCCAACCTGGACGAAGGAGCACTATTATCGTTTGCACACATGTCAGTCGATTGGGCGATTATATTGTGTTTATGATATTATTATATAGTAAATGGTGTGATTAAATATTTGAGACATGATGATGTGACATGATTAAATATTAAGACATGATAGATCGTGAAACATGAATAGAGTGCACAGTGGAAGTGTTGTGGGTTGAGACCCCAGTTCTAGAATGAGTTTACAGTATACTAGATTGTGTTAATAAAATTGTTGATATATATGCATTTATATTTGTATATATTATTTTGACAGGGTAGACCCTAATTGCACTTTTAGGGGAGACTTCTGTCCATTGTATTTTAGAGTTTTTACTAATTTTGATTGTAATCGTATTGTTGTATGAATTACCTTTCACGTCATCCATGTAGTATCATGTTAGGATTTCGAGCATTCATCCATGTATGACGAGTCGTATCTTCATCTTAAGACGCCGAGATTAGATCCGCACGAGTTGGGTTCGGGTTAGCCGACCTAACCAGGGCCTGTAACATGCCGGTTCAGTTCGCGAGCGTGAACCAGATTTGGGGTGTTACATAAGATATACAGGTAGGTCTTAAGGGATAGAAAAAGAAAATGAAAAACTGCAAAGAGAGGCATTAGTAGACCAGTCAGCTTAGGATGTTATTGGGTCAACGGCCTAGTGGCTCCCCAATAGATGCCCTTATGAGAGTTCAGTAGAAGAAATATATATATATGATTTTCTTCAAAATGAGAGTCACCACTCATTTGTTAGTTTATTATAGTTATTTCTTGACCAGTAACAATCGTTACTGACGGTTTTTATTTTATATGTAGGTGATGATTAGGGCCTGATATGCTAGTCTGATGGAGGAGCCGTGACTACTATGTGTACACACAAACCTAGTGCAAAATGTATTTGATCTGATATACAATTTTGGTTATGTTGTATTATGATGTGATATATTATATTGTACTAAAATGACTTAAAACTATTGAGAATGTTGTGACTATGTGATAGAAGAGATCAGTAAAATGGGTACTTATGAATGTGATTCTATGATGATATAATAGATGTGACAGATAAAACAAACAAATGGGTCAAAACCCAATTCATATTTTGGATGTTGTTATTATGGAAACTGTTAAGTGTTATGAAATTAAGAATTGTGTATGTAAGGCTGCTAATTAAACGAGCCAGCTCGTGAGCATTTGGCGTTCGGCTTGGCTCAACTCGACTCAAAACTTAATATTTAAATGATCGATCTTGAACTTGAATCCTACGAGTCGAGTTTGAGCAAGACAATGTTCGACTCAACTCGACTCGGTTATAACTTAAATTCAACTCGAAATCGACTCGTAGCTCGACTTGAGCTCTACATGATAATATAATATAATAATATACATAATATCACTTGTCTAATCAAGATACATATAAAATCATAAATAAATGTTATTATTGACTACGTACTAAATGCTGCTGGTGGTGGTGGTGTTTTTTTTTTATCAAATTTAGGTCATCCTTGTAATCGAACGATCCAGATTAAAGTTTTAGATAAAAATATTATTTGGCCCCGGCTAAGATAGTCTATATATATATATATATATATATATAAAGTTTAAATGTAACTAGTCATATTTATTTATATACAATAAAATAACAAAGTAGTGGGATAGCTCAATTGGGAGAGTCTTAACTTAAATACTTGAAGGTCATGTGTTCAATCAACACTCACCACATTATTTAATAACATTTATTGTTGGATATGCCTTCCACCCTCAGAAATATGGAAAAAAGAAAATCATAACATAGGGCTACTAATTGACTGAGCCAGTGAGTTACTTTCAACTTTATAATCGAGCTCGAGTTTAAACGAGCTCAATTAAACAGTTTAAGTGTATTTGAGCTTTAGTCGAGCTCGAACAATAAAAAATGTTCGATTCAATTTCGAACATATATGTTCAAAACTCGTTAGATCTTGAGTCGAGTTCAAATATATATATATATATATATATATATATATATATAATGTTGTTTTGAGAAGTTGGCCCCTTTATTGCACTTTTAGTGGAAACTCGGTCTATTTTAAATTTAGAAATTTTATCAATTTTATTATGATTGTTTTTTGGTGTGAATTATTTGCCATGAGATTCACGTAGAATCATGCTAGGTTCTGAGCATTTCATACATGCATGATGAAAATTATCTTCTATCTTAAAACACCAAGAGTAGATTCATCCAGTTAATTTCAGGTTAGCAGACTTAATTGGGACCCGTAATATTCCAGTTTGGTTCATGAGTGAGCCAGATTTGGGGTGTTATAATGCTTGTTACCGATGATGTCCACCTTATTCATGCTTGTTCATGTAAATTGTTCACACTAAGATGACCACTTGAAGGGAATGAACAAACCTACTTTTTGGTGCATATACAATGATGTCTGTATGCCTTGTCATACTCTAAGGTTGTGCTCTAGTGTGAGACAATTAAAAGAGGTTAATAAAATCTATAGAAATTATGGTTGGCCTTCCCAAATTTCTACAGTATATCTGTAAGTATATGTTTAATTTAAAATCATTTAGGTGGTTACTTTGATCAGTTTTCTAGAGTGTGGAGGAGTGCATAATGAAACGTAGTTCCCTAACTCCGAATGTAAAAATCAAACACCTAGACAAATGATGATTTAATTACATGAAATTTCACCCAAACTTTAGGCTATTTTCTTATAACATCATATTAAAATTTGGGAGCATTTAACTTAATAGATATTGTGTTAGAGTTTTCCAAGCCCAATAGGTCTACCTAGCTTCAGAAATGACTTAGCCAATACCTCCCATTTCTTAGTCCACTTAGGTCCAAATACTTTGTATTTGGACCTCAAACCTGACTGGATTCAATTTCATTGTGTTTGCTATCACTACGCACTCACCCAGGTTCATTGAAAGTCTCCAAGTCCATAAACAATGCTTAGTAAAATTGGTGCGCGGCCCAGGAATACTGAACCCAACACCTTAACCCAATATTAGTGGGCCTTCTTTACCATGTCGACCCATGTGCCACCACTAGGAGTGTTAAGGCACAGTGGTCCAAATTAAAGCCCATTTAGGGGCCATTTGGCCCATCCAAAAAATCATCCGGTTAAGTTGATTTGACAAAACCCTAGGTATAAGACTTTTCACTAAGGGTACTTATAACACCAAATCCTAACTAAGGTTACCTAATGAGATATAACACTCCACTAAGTAAGATAATTAAGATAAGTAAGCTTTTTTTAATTCGAACATGTGAGGAGACGTTGCCTTGTTTTGCATGCCGATGTAATCCGATCATTTAATTTTTTTTCTAAGTCGTGCATGTGAGGAGGCATTGCCTCATTTTGCGTGCCAACTTAGGATGAGGACCTCGACTCATCCAGGTACGTAGGACTCTTCTACTTCATCTTTGCTTGGCTCTATGAGTGAGGTTTTCACTAATTTTTAGACGTAGGACGACATCAAGAACGCTTTATCGGATCCCTTTGATGCTGGGCCATTTAGCTAATATTTTACGTAATTTAAAAAACTTCAAGGATGAGATCCCTTGATGATTTTCGAACTAGAAGATTCAACAAACTTATAATATAAGTCCCTACCTAAGCCTAGTATATAAGTATACACGATTTTTACGGTTTTCACGAATATGAGAGTGAGTGATATGGGTATGTATGAATTGCACTAGTACTCTTTATCACCCTAAAGATTACTATGTAAGTACGGTATTACATTTGTAGTGCATTTTTAGAAATTGTGGCACTGTCTTTGTTCCAAGCCACTTGAGTTTCATGGCAAGTGATATATGGAGGTTGTGAGGGCGTAAACATAAGTATATAATGTATGTAAGTATGAAGTCGTTAACTTATTCCTAAATTTTCATGATATTTGGTTGTATCGGCCTAAGCTTACTATCTTGTGATGTGCTCTATATATATTATGATTTCTCGTGAGTATTAAGATATTCATCGGTCAATGTTGTTTTATTAGTAGTTATTTTCGAACCAGCAATCAAACTTGTTTGATTACTAGTGGGCTTTCCTATATTTATTTAGGTATGCACTCATGTCTATGATTGGAAGAGGTGGACGGATTGATAGACTCAAGGTGGGGGATGGTACATGTGTTTGTATTGTGCTGAGTTTTGTATCAAACCCATGTATTTGAGCTATATAACTTATGAATTTTGGGATTTTGGGAACTATGGGTTACGTGATGTATGTATGATGGTCGGGTGCACTAAAGCCTTTATTGGTGTACTTGATATGCTACGCATGGTCTATGATTTATTCCTGTATTATTATTATCGTTGTGTAGGTTCTTAACTTTGGGGCATTTAAGAATCATCCACAAGGGGTGTAAGCATCAAACTCCTAGAACATGATGACGAGTAATTAAAGTATGAAAGAGGTATTTGGATGCAGCTATGTGTGTATGTGTGTGATAGAGGAACGTGGACAAGAGGAGCCTATGGTTCATGGTGATTGAAGGGTCAACGTGCAGATCGAGTGTTAGGGTTTGACACTCTGGCACGCTATGATGCCTCTATGTATTTAGTTTCTATATGAGGGTATGTGGAATAGGTAACTATGACTTAATATTTATTTTACTACAAGATCAACATCATCTAAGAATTACTTACCTAACACAATGATTGATATTAAGTATAAGAACTGGATCATGCATCCATATTATGAAAAGCTCAGCCTCTTAGATTCATTGGAGTTGTTGCCTTTATGTAGTTCGGAGTGATCTTTTCATCTATAAAGTCACCCTCTTAGTTGTAGGGGAGGCATTGTCTTTCTTGTGACACAAAGTACTCATATTAGGAGCCTTAAGAATAGGATTCTTCCTATAGTAGTATAATCAGCATGCATTGTGTATGTAAGCCCTATAAGTTTACCATCTTAAGCCTCCTTATAGTTGAGATCCGCTTCCGTAAAGTTTGTTAAGCCTCCTTGATGTTTGAGATCCGCTTCCGTAAAGTTTGTAAGTTGGTAGTTCAACAAATAGTGTTCTGAATTATAACATCAAGATTTAATTCTTTCTTTGGCCGAATTGGGATATTACAATATTAAGGTGACCTAATGTAGGTGAAAGCTAACTACAAACACTTATTTAAAATAGTTAGATCCCCACAAACTTTAGGGTCTAATAAAGATCACAAGGTTGGACAATAATGTAAAAACAATTTTAAGCACAAGTAATTAATAAGCAAATAGGCACAACATTAAATAAGCAAGGCAAGTATTCAAAAAAACTCAAATAATAATTTTTGTGTGTGAGATGCACAAAAAGTTCAAATCCAAGTTGCTACTTGTGTTGGTGAAGAAGTCAAACCATATGAGTAAAGAAGTGGCATAGAACTTGAAACAACTTAACTCCTAATAGCGATCAAGTCAAACAAACGGGAGTTAAGTAGGTTGCAAAACAAGCAATATGAACAATTAACACAAAAACACAAAGATAAAGAAAATGGAGAGGACACAAACAAAATTTTCAAGAGGTTCTCAACTAGTATGTCATCTTTTCTATCTCACTAAGTCCTTTAGTGAGTAGGTCTTCATAGCTCCACTAGACAAACAAAATCGTAACCTTACAATCAACCAGGCTAGGCTCCTTCACAAGTGCCCTCAAGTGCCAACGAAGCTTCCATTTCAAACACCTTAGAGCCTCCAACAAGTCTTCCTTCACTTGCACCAAGTGCCAAGGATCTTAACTACCCAAAGCTCTAAACACCCATGAAGCTTTACAACCTTATAAGCTATACCTTCTCTAGGCACCTCCTCTCCTCAAGCAAGATGCTTCACATACTCCCACTCCTTGGGATTTCACAAGCTGCTCAAACATAGCTGAGCTGACTTCTTTACAAGCACTCTCCTTGGTTCAATCAAAAGCACCTAGATTACAAGCTAATAGTAGTTGTTCCTAGTACAAGCTTGTTCTTCATATTTTAATCCAAGAGAGTCTAATGTAAGCAAGGGCTCACAAAGGATAGAAAGAGGTGTGTAAACACCCTCCCTAAGGCTCTATTTATAGGTTTCCAAAGCCTCTCCATGAATAATAGCCATTACGATTTTAAACCCCTTTTTTTCTTTTTTTCCAACAGCTAATTTTAGCAACTTTTCTAGAACAATTGATTGCTCAACAATCCACCGAATGTTCACTTAATACTAGCCACATCAATTTTAGCTATTGAACACGCAACTGATCCTCTAACAAATCATGTTCTCAAACTTTACCAATCTACTGTAAGCTTCTGAACTCCATGATCGGTTTCTAACGTTTCGTTGAAGATCACGTTCGATAGCCAGAATATGTGACCGAATGCTTGCCAAGCTCTAATGCTTTAACTCTTCAACTTCTGATTATTGTCTTTGGTTGCCAAACCTTGACCAAAGGGTAACCAAAGTCAAATATAGTATGGCTTCTCTGCAAGCCTAAGGTCTTTGGTTGTCGAAAGCACAACGGAAGGTAAGCCAAAGGTTGAAAACCTATCTTTCTTCATTTGCACCTCCTTACTTCGGTTGATGAAGTCCTTACCGAATGCCAGCTGAAGTCCCTATGACTTCAAGACTTCGAAAGCCTTTTGATTTGATTTTTCTCCAAGTTGATTGCTTGCTTTTTCCTTGCTCAACCTAGAGAGTTTAGAGTGTTATGACATCAAAACAAGGTTCAACAGTATCCAAGCCAAGCACCTCCTTCTCCAAGCAAGATGTATCTCACTTTTCTCACATCAAGGGAGTTTACAACCAACTAAGAAACACTTGAGAAACCTCACATACAGAGAACTCTCCTTGGAACACAATCAAACCACCTAGTAATACAAGCTAATAGGTAAAGACACTCCTATGACAAGTTTGTCCTTCCAATTTTGATCCAAGAGAGTCTAGGGTTCCCAATGATAACAAGATGTGTCCAAACATAGTCTTCAAAGCCCTATTTATAGGTTTTCATAGCCTCTCCAAAAATAATAGTTGTTGCATTTTGAGCCTCCACCTTTTGCTTTTTTCAATGGGTAGTTTTTACAACTTTAGCATAATAATCAACTGTCGAATGATTGACCTATCACTAGCCGACGTTCACTTAAAACTAGCCACGTTAGCTTTTGCTACCAAACTGTGATCGAAGTCTGACTGAATTTTAATCGAGGTCCTAAACCTTAGTTGAACTGCCGAACCTTGACCGACCCCTAGCCAAAGTCCTCCTTCTCTTTGCGCCATGTCATCCTAGGGTTCCTCCAAGTGATTCGGTTGTTGAACTCTTAATTGAAGGTTTGTCAAACTCTGATGCTTCACTACTATTCATAACCCCTAGGTCTTCGATTGCCAAACCACTTACCAAAGGTTAGCCAAAGGTTGAACTCCATTCTTCCTTGGCCTACACCTCATATCATAGGTTGCCAAAGTCTTAACTAAAGTGTAACCGAAGCCTTCACCACTTCAACACTTCAAATGCTTCTTTAATCTTGAATTATTCATATAGTTGCTTGATCTTCAAAGTTTGCACTTAGAGAGTTTTGAAGTTGTTCACATCAAAAACAAGGTTCAACAATCATTCTCAGCCGAGTTATGTGCAAACTCAATACGTATTAGGTTCATACAATGGAATAAGTATAAATAAGTTAATCAGTCACTTAATTAATATAAAGTTAACTTGTTATGATATGTTATGTAAGCAATGCTTTCAACTATTTTATGTTATGTTATGTTTATTATCTTTATGTTGCAGTTCATGATTATGATTACATTATATTTACGAATAATCAAATGGAATTGGTATTTACTTAGTTTAACCTATCATTGATTATATGTGTTTTGTTTTATATTATATGTTATATGTTAAATCATGGGCACAGTATCATTAGGGATACTGAGCGGATAATGTAATATTGTTGGCACGTACTAAGTTAGAATAAGAAGATGGAACGAAGAAGCTAAACCATAGGAGTTTTGTTGTGTTAAGAACTAGAAGACTTTGTAGCTGAGCACATTTAACTCAGAGGATAAGCATAGTTATTTTTGTACCTTATGATTATATGATAAATGTTAATTGTATAGTTTTGATATTTCGATAGTGATAGTTTACCGAAAATGTTCCATTTTATTTGATTTATTCCAATCATTACATGTTAAGCATCCGTGTTAGTGGGATACGCAATTAAGCCTTGGTTTAGGGTTCATGTATGTTAGAAAGCTCGGGTCGTGATTAATATATACCTACATACTTAATTCAGATTATTGCATATTTTTAACATAAAATTAAAATAATTTTAATATTTGTATACAACCATTGTATTCCAAAAATAGATATGTTTGTTAAAGTTAATTAGATATTTATTATTTTTATTTAATAATAATAATAATAGTTTTTAAAATTAATAGTATTAACAAAGAGGTGGATGCAGACAACCAAATGACCATGTCCAACCATGTCCAAAGTTTGTCCGACCAAATTTGACCGACTAAAAACAATCTAAACATAGACATTGCTTCATCCGACTAAACCGACTAAATAACAGATCGAGTGTCTGAAGTTTTATTTATAATGACTAGTAATTATATAATATGCGTAGTCAATATACATTTAGAATCCTTCAAACTTAAAACATGTTACAAAAAAATCAAAAATCATTATCATTGGCACATTACATTCACATCCATACAAACATATTTATCAAGTAGAAAGTATCAAAATAACCGATAAAACAAAATTACATATTAATAAAGCAAATATCCAAAAGTAAACAAGTAACTATCATAAGCAAAATATCACGACTAGTTTAATTAATTAAAGTGAGACAAGTATTAAAACTAATATGATTAATAATATAATAATTCAGCAAATCAAGTATAAGCAAATAATTAAGCAACTCATAAATAATCGACATAATATTACTTATTTAATTTACTAAAGCAAGACAGCAAATATTAATAGTATTGTGATAAATAGCAAATTATTAAGCAAATCATTATTGAATAAAAAATCATGACTAATTTAAATGAAAATTATTATTATTATTTTACGTTCTAATAACCCTTGTATTATTTTATACATTTGAAATAATTAAAATTGTATTTTGTTCATAAAATTATTTAAGGTGATTTTGAGCGGCATGTCCTTATGTTTATTTTAATTCAAGTTGATTTCAAACTAGTATGTTATAATAATTATTAATTCAAGTTGATTTCAAACAAGCACATTATAATAATTTTTAAATTTTACTAGTGACAATGCAAAAGTTTTGACCAATACACTACGCGTTATAATTGGTTTAATTAAATAAAATTAGGATTCAATACATTATACAAGATAAAATCTTATGCAACTATATTTATAAGTATCAAAATAGTTCATGTTATCGAATGACATGGTAGTCAAGTGGTTTGGTAATTAGAACTTCGGTGGTTGGTCTTCGTTTTAAACCCTACCAAGAGGTCTGAGTGTTTTTTTTAAATGACGGATAGCCAGCAAGTCGGACATCAGTTCGGTTTACCAAGCCCCCCTACCAACTTAGACATCATTTGCTTTTGATCCAGTGACTTGTGGGAAGCGTGGGTGTCGTATATGCACGATAGGGAGTGCTCATAGCAGAGTGGCAATAGGGACACCGCCAATCGTCCCCAACTCAGGCGAGGCCACAACGAAGGTGTTGAGTTTCCCTCACCCATTCATATTGGAAGAACTCAATTTTAAGTTCTGGCTTGACTTTTATCACTCTAATGGTTGGTGTTTCATATACCTATGTATGATTTCGTCCTTTTCTATAGAAGTTTAATGAGGTGACTTCTAGAACTCTACTCATATTTTTTTATATAAAGGAGAACTCAGTTGATGTTAAACAGAACATCCTCTTGAGAGTTTTTGAGCATATTTGGCTCATAAAGGGAGAGTTTGGAGAAGTTTTTCATCATCTCAAGTTGAATTCGAGGTCTTAATCCAGGGTGTGAGGTTGATCTAATTTCTTTTGAGGTGTATGTTAATTTCTTAATTTCTCATATATTGTATTTCTCAAGAATTGTATATTTCAGATCTTGTTATTGGTCTGATTTGTATTAGGAGAATTTTGTCAAACTTTTATTCGATACTTGATTGTAAGAGATTTTCTTAATCAAAGTTGATCGAGTAGGTTGGTTTTCTTTTTTCCTAATTTGGAAGAAAGTTTCCATCCATTTTTATCTTGGTGTCTCCTATTCATCTTATATTTGTTTTCATTTCATCTTGAAGGGAAATATTTTCTAGGTTGTTTCTGCTAGAGTGTCTATTTCCCAACAAGTGGTATCAGAGCTTAGGTTCATGCTTTGGACTTTTGTTTGTCTTGTTTTTGGGTAGTAACCTTTTGTGTCAAGATGAATGATAAGAAACATGTTAAGATGGTCGCCCTTAAGGGTAAGTCTAATTGGCATCACTGGAAGGGTCGTATGATTGATTATTTATTCACTAAGGATTTATATGATCCAATTCTTGGTCCTCTTGAGTCAACCAGTCCACCGTTGAGTGCTACTCCGGTTATGACTGATGAAGGGGAGGCTCCTTCGATTCCTCCTCCTCTACCTACTACTAAGGCTGAGTTGAGTGTCACGACAGAGTGGATCAAGATGGATAGAAAATTCATGGCTTTAATCAGACAATTGTTAGAATAGAATGTACATAACCATGTGACTGGAACAAAGACAGCTAAGGAACTTTGGGATAAGCTCTTGTATATGTATGAGAGAGACACTCTTGGAAACCAAAATTTGCTGGTCAGAAGAAGGTTGATGAATCTTCAGTATAAGGATGAGACAGAAGTCAATGACTACATCAATGAGATGCAAGGTATATTAACTCAATTATCTAGTTTGAATATGCATCTTGATGATGCTTGGCAAGCTTGTCTATTATTGAATACTTTACCAAAATCTTGGGAACCTTTAGTTATTTCCTTGAATAATTATGACAAGCAGCTGACTTTTGATATGGTTTCAAGTTGTCTTTTGAGTGAAGAAGTGAGAAGGAAAACACAACAGGTAACCTTCTCTAATTCCTCTCAATCTTTGGTTTCTGAATTTAGTTCTCGGGGAAGATCAAAGAGTAGGAATGCAAGTGGAAGAGATAAGAGTAGAGGAAGATCTAAATCCAGAAAGAAGACCTTCAAGTGCTTTTATTGTGATAAAGTCGGCCATAAGAAGCAGAATTGTTATAAATACAAGAACGATCTAAGAAATGGTAAGGTGCTTGACAATAAGAGTGAAGATGATAAGACTGCCAATGTTACAATAGAAGATATACAAATCATACTTGATGATAGAAATGATTGTTTGACAACTAATGATGATATTAGTTGGGTGATTGATTCTGGCGCATCATTTCATCCTACCCCATGTAGAGATTTCTTCAACACCTATGTGACAGGTGATCTAGGTGTGATGAAGATGGGCAACAATGGGACTTCTAAAATTGTTGGTCATGGTGATGTGTATATTGTGATAGATTCTGGTTGCAAACTTATTTTGAAAAATGTGCGTCATATTCCTAATTTTGACAGGTGTGCTAGATGATGAGGGCTATGTTTCACAATTTTCATGTGGCTTATGGAAATTAGTGAAAGGTTCTCTAGTGGTTGCTAAAGGGAAGAAGTGTGGTGGTTTTTATAGGACTACATCTAGTCTGGTCCATGGGGAGGTTAATGTTACCTCTACTACTCTCACAGTTGATTTATGGCATAGAAGGTTGGGACACATGAGTGAGAAGGGGCTAGAATTTTTGAAGAAAAAACTATCTTCCACAACTTGATGGGACAACACTAAGCTCTTGTGATCATTGTTTGGCTGGAAAACAACGTAGAGCTTCTTTTGTATCCACAAGCAAAAGGAAGACACATATACTTGAACTTGTATATTCTGATGTCTGTGGTCCAATGGAGATAAAGTTTCATGGTGGAGCCTCTTATTTTGTCACTTTTATTGATAATGCTTCTAGGAAGGTATGGTGCTACTGTTTGAAGAATAAAAGTGATGTGTTTAATACTTTCAAATCATTTCATGTTCTTGTAGAGAGAGAAACAAGGAAGACTTTGAAATGTTTGAGAAGTGATAATGAAGGTGAGTATTGTTCTAATGAGTTTCAGGTTTATTGTGACAAACATGGCATTAGGCATGAGAAGATTGTTCCTTATACCCCACAATTGAATGGAGTTGCTGAGAGAATGAACAGAACAATTCAAGAAAGGGTTTGAGTGTATGCTTTCTACAGCAAAATTACTTGAAGGATTTTGGGCTGAAGCTATTTGTACTGCTTGTTATTTAATTAACAAGTCTCCTACACTTGTTTTAGATGGAGATGTTCTAGAAAAAGTTTGGACTGGTAGGAAGGTAAAATACACTCATTTAAGGGTGTTTGGTCGTAAAGCCTTTGAACATATGCCAAAGGAACTAAGGTCTAAGCTTGATGCTAGGACATTTGAATGCATATTTCTGGGTTATGGGGATGAAGAGTTTGGTTTCAGACTTTGGGATCCTAAGGAGAAGAAAATTGTTCGAAGCCGGGATGTGGTGTTTCGAGAGAATAAGTTTCTAGAGGACTTTGGGAATGAAACAACTACCCAAAGTGATACCCAAGATTATGTTGTGAAGGTTAAGACTTCATCTGCTCCTCCAACGGTTGTAGAGGATATTGTTCAAGATGTTGCTAAACAGATTGATGAAGAAGTCAGAGATGACATTTCTATTTCTTTGCCTCGTGACGGTGAAGGTGAGGATAATGATATTACTAATGATACAATTCCTGATGTTGTTGATGAACAGGTACATGATGGTGATCAGGTTGTTGATCAAGGGAGGCTGATGCTACTAGAACAAAATCTGGTAGAATTGTTAAGCCATCCACGAAGTATCCAAAATCTACTTATGTGACTCTTACAGAAAGTGGTGAGCCTGAAGACTTCAGTGAAGTTCTTAGTCACAAAGAGAAAGACAAATGGGTAAGTGCCATGTGAGAGGAACTAAAGTCATTGCATAAGAACAAGACTTATGAGCTTGTGAATCTTCCTAAGGGGAGAAAGGTCTTGAAGAACAAGTGGGTTTATTGGCTTAAGCATGAAGAAGGTAACTCACATCCAACGTACAAGGCAAGACTTGTGGTGAAAGGTTTCGGGCAGAAGAAACGTATTGACTTTGATGAAATTTTCTCACTTGTTGTAAAAATGTCTTCAATCCGTTGTGTGCTAGGTTTAGCTGCAAGTATGGATTTGTAGGTTGAACAGTTAGATGTGAAGACTGCATTTCCCCATGGTGATTTTGATGAAACAATATATATGGAACAACCTGAGGATTTTGTGGATAAGGAAAAGAAATAGATGGTGTGTAGATTGAAGAAGAGTTTGTATGGCCTCAAGCAAGTTCCTAGACAGTGGTACAAGAAGTTTGATTCTTTCATGGATAGTCAAGGCTACAACAAAACTGTTTCAGACCATTGTGTATTTATCAAGAAATTTGGAAAGAATGACTTTATCATTTTGCTTCTTTATGTTGATGATATGTTGATTCTTGGACAGGATAAAACAAGAATTACAAATTTGAAACAAAATTTAGGAAAATCCTTTGCTATGACGGATTTGGGTCCAACTAGGCAAATTCTTGGCATGTCCATCCAACGAGATAGAAAAGCTAAGAAGATTTGGTTATCCCAAGAGAAATACATTGAGAAGATTCTTGAGCGATTCAGCATAAAGGAAGCCAAGCCGGTTTCTATTCCACTAGGAGCTCAATTCAAATTGAAGAAGGGTGAGCTAAGTGAAACAGAAGTAAATGAAATGAAGAATGTCCCTTATGCATCTGTTATAGGGAGTCTTATGTATGCTATGGTTTGTACTAGACCAGACATAGCGTATGCTGTCAGGGCAGTAAGTAGACATTTTTCTAATCCTGGTAGAGAATATTGGTAAGCACTTAAGTGGATATTGAGATATTTGAGAGGTACTTCCAAGCTACGTTTATGCTTTGGGGGAGGCAAGCGTATATTATCATGTTATAGTGATGCAGATATGGCTGGTAATCTTGACTCTAGGAGGTCTACTTCTGGGGTTGTTACTTTTGCGGGTGGTGCTGTTTCTTGGCAATCCAAATTGCAAAAGTGAGTTGCTCTATCCACAACTGAAGCTGAATTCATTGCAGTTACAGAAGCTTGCAAAGAGGTTCTATGGTTAAAAAGATTTTTGAATGAAATTGGAATAAGTCAAGATAAATATGAGGTACTTTGTGATAGTCAAAGTGCTATACATTTGAGTAAGAACTTTAGTTTTCATTCAAAGAGTAAACACATAGATGTTCGATATCATTGGGTAAGAGATGTGTTGGAGAGAAAGTTGTTAGAGTTGAAGAAGGTTCACACTGACAAGAACATCTTAGATATGTTAACCAAGATTGTGACAAAGGACAAACATTTATTTTGTCGAAGTGGAGCTGGTATGGAGAATTTTGCTACCACTTATGTCTAGTTAGCTCATGGATTCGTGAAGGGGAGGATTTGTTGAGTTTCCCTCACCCATTCGTATTGGAAGAACTCAATTGTAAGTTTTGGCTTTTCGTTTATCACACTAATGGTTGGTGTTTTGTATACCTATGTGTGATTTCGTCCTTTTCTATAGAAGTTTAATGAGGTGACTTCTAGAATTCTACTCATATTTTTCTATATAAAGGAGAACTCAGTTGATGTTAAACAGAACATCCTCTTGAGAGTTTTTGAGCATATTTGGTTCATAAAGGGAGAGTTTGGAGAAGTTTTTCATCATCTCAAGTTGAATTCGAGGTCTTAATCCAGGGTGTGAGGTTAATCTAATTTCTTTTGAGGTGTATGTTAATTTCTTAATTTCTCATATATTGTATTTCTCAAGAATTGTATATTTCAGATCTTGTTATTGGTATGATTTGTATTAGGAGAATTTTGTCAAACTTTTATTCGATACTTGATTATAAGAGATTTTCTTAATCAAAGTTGATCAAGTAGGTTGGTTTCTTTTTCCTAATTTGGAAAAAAGTTTCTATCCATTTTTATCTTGGTGTCTCCTATTCATCTTATATTTGTTTTCATTTCATCTTGAGGGGAAATATTTTTCGGGTTATTTCTGCTAGAATATCTATTTCCCAATAGAAGGTGTCTCGACCGGGAAGCTTGTTTAGACAAAATATGGGCTTCTTCTTTTAGATTTGCTGCAACACTACCAGGGAGAAGAAACCAGAGGCGTTTTGTTCAGCATTGTGAAGTTGGGTGCAATTGGTGCCATGTGATCAGCCTCAATGGAGGCAAAGGGGCAGGCAATAGCAGTTGCGGATGGCGTTCGAGTGGTAGGTTGCCAAGTTCAGGAAGTGGAACTCACCAGATAAGAAGAACGTGCTACAATCGAGGAGTGTGACGACCAACCCAATTATACCAGATGGGATCACTTTTGGTCCAACCCGAACCCCAACAATTATACAACAATGAATGATATAACACAAATCAACAAGGCATGCCACAATAATAAGAATTAAATAATTGAATAATTATCTTTTATTACTACTAATATAATTATCCCCTATAGAAATCATGTTACTAATATATAAGAGTTAACATATACTAATCGTCTAGCAGCAACTACATATTTAGCTCTTATTGAACGAACTATGATCCACTACTAATAACTTATAATTTCAAAATAACCAAACTAGTCCAACTAAATAATTACTAATAATTATTTAATAAAGTCCCCACCGCTATCGCTCACCAAGGTACTAAATCATGCACCCAACTAATTACCTATAGAGGTAATTCCACCTTAATGATAAAATCATTAAGTACATATAAAAAATAATTAACAAGATAATTAACAAGATAATTAACCAGAGAGTAAATTCCTAACTCCCATTCAACAGATTTGGCCAATCTATCGGAATAATTTTCATTTATAATCATAAATTCTACCTGCCAAAAACTACCAAGACTTTGGTGTCCAAGTGCGCACTAGGCTATGTCATTTTCCAAATGTCAGAACCTATACTATATCTTTTAGCTAAGAAAGCAAAGCCTCGACGCATATTGTAAAAATCACAAAATAATAATAATAATAATAATAATAATTTTCTCTTTGAACGGGGGATGTTCTATGGCTAGGAACGAGTCTTAAATATTATTTAATTAAATAAATAAGTTTTTTATAATCGATACGATGCATGTCAATTTTAAATTTTTTGTGTGTCCATCCAATGGAATTAATAAGCTTATTCCTACAAAACTTGTTTTATTTATTTAGTATGGTTGGGCTGATGTAGGGTGTAGGGGTGTTGTTTGGTTGGAAGGTTAGGTATAAGGGAGAATTTTGGAGTAGTTGAGGTTTGGAGAGATTTTGTTAGAAGTTTTTGGAGTTGGGTACGTATTCTTAAGGAGAGATCCTCTTGGTCACTACTTAAAGATTTGGATGGGAAAGTTGAAACCCGTCATCATCCAGTCTAACCCCTACCTTGGTCGACATCCATTTCTTCTCCCTTCCGTGTTGGTACCTCTTCCTCCTCACCTTTCTTTTTGTTTTCATTCTTATTCATGCATATGCTTATAGATGGTTAGATGAATTGTTGGACCTTGTTCTGGTGTTTTGTTTGACATGGCTTTGCTTAGTTTGTTGCTTGCACAGGGAAAGGGATGGTGATTGCAGTCATACAATTGTTGAGGGTGAGGGGTTATTATTAGTTGGTTTTTGGGTATGGCTCAGTTGGGTGTGGATGTCAACTTTATCTTGATTAATGGATTGCTTGGTGTGTGGTTGATGATTTATTGTTATCACTTATGGTTTTAGTAATGTTACATTTCATAAAAAAATCCACTACAAGTCATGCTTGAGAAATTTTCATGTGACCATTGAAATTGCAAGTTGTTGTTAGTCACATTTTTTTATCTTTGTTGGGTTGAATCGTAATTGTGATATTGTATTTTGCGGGTTACTTAACAATGACAATTAATTAATGTCTCCTTATGAATAAATTACTTATGTTTGAGAAAAGGTTTAGACTACCTACGGTTAGCTAGTATTTGTAAATGCATACTAAATTAGAATAATTGATAGGATATGTTAATAGTAGTTTTGGGACATAAGCATGTTCTTTAAAATTCAATGGTTTCTCCATAAGATGATCTAGGTCGTTTAATATACATCAAACATTATTTCAGTTAGTTGCTAAACAGTAAACCAATCAAATAACAATCATTGGACCTAGTTTCAAAAGTTAAGGTTGTGTCGCTTGGTTGTCCTTTGTATAGGTTGTGTTCTTGCATGGGATGTTCATGGATATATTTAATTACCCCGAGTCAATTATATTTTTGTCTTTTGCAGCTTTTGTAAGTTAGGTAACATTAACTAATTCACCAACACGAATTTTATCAATCTCTATATATACATAGTAATTTTTTTTAGAAATAATTAGTAATTATATTATATTTATTGCTCCATGGTGTAGGACTTTTGGTCCCTAGTCATTTGATAAGTCAAGTATGGTTCAATTGAATAAAATAAGACAACTTTATCGATTACTCTTAATTATTTTAATTATAACCCCTTTTGTGTTTAACTAATAGTGAGTGGTAAATTTAAATATAAGTTAAAATATGGGTGGTCTACATATTAGTATAATTTAATTATTGGATGAATTATCATTGTCTAACTTAGTTTTTATATTTTGAGGGTTGTTAAGAATAATAGATAAATAATTTATAAATTGATATATGTTGAATTCTTGTACAACTAGTTTTTTGCATGTTTTCATTTTTTTTACATTGTTGTGGTGATGTGACCATATAAATTAATTAGTTGTATCAATCAACTAAACAATAACCATTATTGTTAACTTATAAGTAATTATTTAAAGGAATAACTAATTGTTGTAGGATATATTTCCTTAGTGTTTAGTCATATCCTATGCATCATATCATTTCACGCATAAGGAATTATACGTGTTAACGTATAATTTATTTGTAATTCTCAAATTAGTTTTCTCGTCTCGTTCGTGGTACCTCCATCAACCTTTGAGGTCCGTATAACTACTTGAAATATTATAATTCTTTTTGGCAGCCCTGGTCAGCGTAAGCCCAGATTCGACCACCATGCACCGAGCACAACCGGGATCAAGGAATTGACTTATTTCAACACGGGCCACACTTTTAAAATTATTTAAAAGATAAAATACATCCCCCCATGCCGAAAGGGTTGACAGGGTACAATGACACAAGATGACCCATTATATACTTGTGATACTTAGGGGGTAAGTCAATGGTAAATATCCATAACTATAGGTTGTGGACCACGTAGCATATGTGCGCATATATGAGCATGTAACCGAATGGGGCGGCCACCCCTCCTGGTATAATTAAAGCTCGACATAGGTTCATAATAATTAAAAGACTTGATAAATAATAATATAGAATATATTGACTTGTTTCATATAATTATACGACTTAATGGTTTTATCACTAATGTGGTCTTGTGACCGTGGGTGAGTAGCTTCATACTGATGGTTAAGGGGGTGGTTGGTGGTTCCCTTATCAACCCATGTTTGAAGAATTGATGAATAAAAATTTGGCTTCTTTATATTAGTTGAGTTATAGTTGTGACTATAGAAAACTGTTTGGAGGCTGTGAGACTTTGTGTTTGTATAGTTGGCTTATCTTATAGTTTTTATTGCATGTTATATTTAATATAACGTGATTTATTTTATGATTAATAAATTTTTAGAGATATTTATCATATTATAATGCATGTGCTTGATTTTATTATTATATCCTTCGTATTTTTTGAGTAACCCCAGCCGATTTAAGAGGGGTCGTTATACATATCCAACATGCCAATGCCAAAAACCTACTTCTTTCCCCACCAATCAATGGTCATATAATGTATTAATTGCTTATCATACAAATTATATATACCTTAAATAACTTCTTGAAATTACTTCACTCAAAAGCGAGCAGGCGTGCCCTAAAACCCAAAAATATAAATTATGGAATGTATATTTATAACTTATATGATATGCAATGACATAAGATGATCACACACAAATACCGTACATTCACATCAATAACACATCAATACATGCTCCTTAATATCTAATTTTATTTAATTAAATCAAATATTAATTATTTTTTAATGTTTAAGCAAGATTTAAGGGTTTTCAGGGCTCTGATTATGAACATCACAGTGCTGGCTCCATATAACTCTTATTCACAATACGAGTGACGCGACGCTGGAACTCCTGACTCTCAACATCACGGCGTTGAATTAAATGACACACTTCACCAAATCACAATGTCGCGGTGCTGAAATTCCCAGCTTTCAGCATTGTGGCACTGGCCCAACCAAAAAAGACATATGAACACCAATGTCACGATGCTGTACCTCCCAGCTTTAAGTGTCGTGGCATTGGCTTTGTTCCAACACAAAACAAATACGCATCACCATGACGTTGCTGCAAACAAATTGACTTATCATTAATTTAATTCATACTTAATTAACATGCAATCGATTTCTGAATAATCCAAAAAGTTAATTATACCTTTTACAACCAACCATGCTACGTTTCCATGCAATTAACTAATTAAACTAATTTGACCATTAAAGCATAATTTAACGAAATATTTTTTATATAACTTGCTACATGGATTCAGTAGCATGTTAATTTACTTACGTACATGTAAAACTCCATATAAATCATTGTGCCTCTATATTTCAACATTAATCCACCGTGAATTACAAGAATAATAGAAGTATTATGATGATTCTTACTTTAAATAACAACATGTATAACTCGTCCTTTTTCATGCAAACCATGTCTAACGAGTTCATTATTTGAGAACTCAATAAACCACACCATTCCATCATCAAAACACACAACTTATAAAATTTTCTTCATCACAAATCAATAAAACATTCATATAAAATAGATCAAAATATGATGTATGCATGCCCTATACACAAATCAAATAACATGTGATGATTTCTGATCAATAATATAAAGAAAAGCAATGGAATTGTCAAGCCCTAGCCGTCCCTTGTCCTCTTGTCCCTAAATGGTGACGTTAAAAATTCTTAGAGAGAGAGAGAGGTTGAGCTCTCTCTAGGTGTATATACTACATCTCTATTAAGTAGGAGTATTTTGATAATTTCAATAAAATCACATAAAATACTAAAAAAATTAAGTGTTTTATTCTCTGATTGATAATAAATTATAATATAAAATAATTCCACTTAATTATTTAACCCAATCTAAGTCTCGGTCAAATTTACTCAAGTAAATAAATAACCATATAAAAGTTTTACCCTACTTAGGATCTCAAAAGGGAGCCGGCTGATGAGCGGAGGCAGTCACGCAAGATCGGATGCCGTTGGTGGTAGTGTGAGGTTAGGCCATACTGCATCTGAGGGTATGTTCAGAGTCGGAGTTGCAATTTGCATGCATGCATGAATTTGTAGGTTGTCCTTAGCCAAAATCTTGGATTGTACGTCTCAGGTGTGGTGAGTTGGCTTAGATTCTTTCTTACCCTTTTCACTAAATCTACCCTTCTTGCACGTTTGTTTATGATCTTTACTGCCTTACTTGGATGGACTCGCTCTCTTTCCCTGCCTGTTAATTTTTATGTGGGCAATGTTTCAAACTAGGTGGGGGTTTGATTCTGACAAATTACTTGCTTTAGTTGTTATTTAGTTCTCATGGCACAAGTCTCCTACCCTGTTCAGGATGATCAGAATTGTTGATAGATGATCCCATGGTCAAGATTTAAGTAATATTATTACTGGTCATCTTCTATTCCTAGCTTAATCATGGAAGAGTTTGATATGCATTTTGTGGAGTCTCATCTCCTATTAACAATTATGTGGAGGCTTGTCTTTGTTCCAAATAGATTCAATTTAAGAAGGTTATGTAAGCGTTGAAGGCATTTGTCTCATCTGCTTAGAGTCTCTTTCGTTGTCCAGAAATTGCAAGAAAGGAAAGTGAATTTGGAGGTTACAAATTTTATTGTGTTGGGATATCATGAAATTTAGTCAAAATAAGTTTATATAAAAATTTTACAAAACAATATTTTCTTATGAAAAATTTAAAAAATTGGGGGAAATTTTGTGAGGCACGTACACATGAGAAACAATATTTCATTTTTATTTTATTTTCTTATTATATAAACATGTAAGGAAAATTTTTAAAATTTTTATTTCATTTCCATTTCATATGAATCTTTTTTTTCATTTATACTATTTTTATATCAATCAAACGGTCCCTTAATTTATGTCATAAACTCCCATTATTCTAATAAACACATTGGAGAGAAGGGTTAGTGTTAGGACATTGGAGCTCTAGTGGAATCAACCTAGAAAATATTTTCCTTCGAGATAAAATAAAAACAATATGAAACACCAAGATGAAAAATAGATGAAAATTTTCTCTAAATTAGAAAAAAGAAAATTAACCTACTCTATCAATTTTGATTAAGAAACTCTCTTACAATGAAGTATCAAAAATACAATTTGAATCTATAATTCATTCTCACTCATAAACAAGATCTTATTCCAATAGGTATTAAATATATAACTAAGTTAAAGGATCTCACAGTCCACTCATCTTAAGAAATTTCATCCTCAAAATTCTTATATTTGACATTTGCTAGCCCAACCCCATGACCCTCTTTAGCCCGTAACCGATAGCCTAGCTAATATCCCTAATTCAGATGTTATTTGTCACGACCTGACCCAAAATATAATATGATGGGCTAAGTCATCTTTTTAAAAATAGTTAATCAAATTAAAAATATATAGTTTATTCTCACTTATAAACATGATCTTGCCCAAGTAAGTATTAAATGTAAAATTAAGTTGAGTGATCTCATAATACAATTTAAGAAAACTCTCTCAATATAAATCAGATCAACAACAAGATTTAAAAATTACAACTCTAAAAAAAATAAAATATGAGAATTTAAAAATATAACATAAACATCAAAGAAATATTGATCAACCACACACTTTAAATTATGCCCCCAACTTTAACTCGAAATAATAAAAAACTTTTCTAAAATTTTCCTTTTAAGAGTTAAATGTGTTTAAAAACTCCTAATAAGAAGATGTTTTGTGTAATATTAATAGAATTTTCTTTATATAGAAAAATATTAATGAAATTAAAAAAATCACCTTATTAAACTTTTATAAGAAAAAAATATAATCATACTTAAGTATACAAAATATTAACTATTATAACAATAAATAAAAAGGCATACAAATTAATTATTAAATTTTTCGATACAAATTGGCGAGAGAAACCCAATAAATCACTCAGCTATACTTGATCTAGCTCGTCAATGTAGAAGTAAGATGGCGTGTAATGGCTAGATGCGATCAGCACCTTAATTGAAGGATATACAATGTTGTTGTGGGACTTCTTGTTTGACTTCTCCCTCCCGCTGTGAAGAAGACAGGAAAAACAAGACCCAAAGATTAGGCTCGAGACTTGTGCACAAGCACATCCATAAGCACCCGGATCGATGCATGAGGGCAACAATACGTGTTTGAATGGATAAGGAGGTCTAGAGATAATGTGGCTTGGTATTTGCCCACGCTGACCGTGGAAGCCTCCACAGGTTCCACCATCTAATGTTGTCAGGAGAAGATTATTGGACGATACGTCTTCGGCATTTCTCTTCACCCTAAAAATGAAGAAAAGATTATTTAGGTAGTTTTATATTTATTATCTTTGAAATTGATGAAGATAGTGATTTGTATATTAATAAAAAAATTGTATTTTTTAATAAATAAGAATAAAAAAATTATCCTATTTTTTACTTTTCAGTGTTTGGATTGCAAAAAATATTTTGGTTCCAGAAAAAAAAACCCTCACATAATTTTTTCGCAATTCTTCACAAGAAAATTGAGAAACACGCTCACTTGGATCTCACCTCAATCTTCCAAGTTCCCACTTTTATTTCACCTACTGACATGGCAACGTAGGTAATGTTATTACCTAGTGCTCCGTGCTTATCTATTCTTTTCATTAGTCATTTCCTAATCAACCAACAATTACGAGAGCAAAAATTTGAAATCTATATATGCAGTTATGATCTGGTATTCCACTCTGAAATTTTTTTTTCAAGGCGATGCTTTCTAGTTAATGACTGATGTTATGGATTAGTTCTTCATAATATCATTGATTTTTATAATATTCTTGTTAAACTAAACATGATTTAATATAATTTATATAACGAATTTCTTTTTATTTATCCAAACATATTTGTGAAATAGATTTATTTTTCCTTTAATCTAAATACGAAATAGAAATCCTTAGATAGGCAATTTGTTTTCCTTTTTTTATTTTTTTAATGATTTTTTCCCTTTATTTTATTGTCTTACTACCTAAACAGATTTTAAAATAATTTTTGAATTAACATAGACTAATTATATTTATTTCAAAGTCTTTTTTTTGGGCCTAAATTTGGTGTGTATTTTTAATGGAAGGACATTGTACACCCATAATTGAGTTATTAAATAGTTTGGTCAGGTTTTTGACCCTTTGATTTTTTATCTTCACATTAAGGGCATTTTAAAAAATTTTCATAAATTTGGTGTATGCTCCTTTCTAAACTGTTTATTGTATTTAAGTTAGTTAAACTCGAAAATATGCTCTCCTACTACAATTGACCACGACCTAAAGAGTATTATATATTTGGTTTACACAATCATTCAACCCCCTTACATTAAAGAGTTTTTTATTTTCTAATAATAGTTTTATAGGCTCATTAATACTTACATAATTTAATATTTTTATCAATAATTATTATTATTAAAATACTTCAGAATGTAATTCTTCCCAAATTAAAAATTCTAAAAAAATTGGCAAATTTTACTATATATTTATAATCTGGAAGTATTGTTACTTAATAATACATAATAAATTCATAATTTGCTTATTTATTTATTTTTAGAAAAAATTAAAGTGTAATTTTATCCGATTTAAAAAGCTTAAAATTTTATAAATTCTATTTAATTACTAAAATTTTAATTTAATTAAAATTTTTACATATTAATAATATATATCAATTAAGATTATTACTAATTTTTAATATAAAATTAATATTCCATTATATTCTAAAAATAAACTTTTTTTGTTAAATTAGTTAATAGATATTTATTATTTTTATTTAAAAATAATAATTAATAATATTTTTAAAACAAGTAATTATATATATTATATAACTGTTAATAAATTTCAAATATAACCCCGTAGGTCGTGGGGTGACTAGTATAATTAACAAGTCCTACACTACCGAAGTACACGGTAAGCCAAAATGCATTACGAGAAATATAAATGCATCGATAGTTGCAAACATCTAGTTTTGATTGGGCCAGAATTTGGACTCAACATCTCCACCGATCAATCTCCATGTCTCCGCATGATAGCAGAAGCTACCACGCGAGCTCTTCTCTTCTCTCTCGTGGTGGTGAATGTGATACACATATCCAACAAAACCAGAGCAACATATCACCCCACATTCTAATCCCAATCAACAATCCCACCAACTCCTATGAACCCCTCGGGATCGATTTCTCTGTGGTACAGGTATACATAGTTCAAACCAACCAAAAGCTCTGTAATGGCGGCCTCTGTCTTCTCCTGGTCAGAAAAGTGGAGAGTCTGAACTAGCAGTACTTTAGTGTTGGAAACCAAGACCTGCTGCTGCTCGTAGCTCCTCTCCGACTGCCATCGTACCATGTTATGGGCAAGAGGAGCCAACCACTCCAATATCTTCTTCATGGCCTCACTCCAGTCCATGGCAAGCACCTCATCACAACCCAAAGCTCTTACCTTCTTGCCACAGTACCTCAACCTTGACCTCAGCTCAGATCGGATGCTTGTGGGCAGCATACTGTAGAGATCGTCTCTGGTATCGGGAGCAATCATATGAGGGCAATTGAACATCTTCTCAATCAAGATGACAACATTCGCATAGTGCAGAGCTAGAGCCGAAGCTCCCAATGTAGAAGGAGGAGCGCTGAGTACAGCTTCTTTAGCTCCACCGGAGTTCAACCCAGGCAAGACCCCGCCACCGAAAGCAGTGACCTTTGTGCTAGATTTCTTGTTCCTCTCCCGACCCAGTGGCCCAGATACGAACGTGGCGGCATTGCTGTGATCAGATGGGTGAACCATGGAGTGGTGAGCGGTGGGCGCAGGTATGGAGCGGCTCCGAGGGAGACGACTCAAGACCATGGCCGGGTTGCTGGCTCCAAAGAGAAACTGGATTCTGACGAAGATGGTGAAGATGGTCCTCGCCATGAGACGAACAGCATAGTCGAAGCTCCGATTCCAGAGAGAGCTCTCCTTCAAACACTTCACCTCCATCTTCTGTAACATCACCTTCTTCTCAAACTCCACGAAAGACGACGTCTTGGGATCGACTCCGTTGGATCGCATCCTGCGCAGAACCTGCTCCCCGTCGCCCAGTACCTCCATCTCCCGGTACAGTTCGACGCTCGCCGCCGCCAACCTCTCCATCTTCTTCACATTGCGCTTCATCTTTCCCGCGTTGAACTGCCACTTGAGAGCAACCCCGGCGTGGTGGTCGTGGAAGGTGCTGTATAGGTCGTGGAGGAGAGGGGTGGCGCAGCGCCGGCCGAGGCGGGCGACGGCGATGGCGGTGAGGGCGAGGCTGTGTAGTAGCTCGGCGAGGGCGAGGGATAGGAGGTGGTCGTCGTCGTCGGAGACGAGCTTGCGGACGCCGGGGAGGTGGAGGGCGTGCTGGCGGAGGTGGACGATGTGGTCATCGGAGATGGTACGCCATAGCTGGGTTAGCTTCGACATCAACCTCGCTACCTCGAAGGCCAGCACCCCGATCGACGCCGGCGGCGCCGTCGCCTTGGCCGCAGGCAGGTGGGAGTGGCGGTTCCATAGACTACCTCCGACGCGTCGGAGCCATGTGTCGGACACCATTTTCTTTTTGTTCAATCAACTCCTCGATCAAAATCTTGTAAAATTGATAGATTTGAAGATCATGTCTTTCTTTTCTTTATGATATTGCATGATGGATTTATTTTTTTAGCAATAACTAAAATGGTAGTGTTTTGGCTTTGGAGTTGGAGATTTTCGTTTTGGCCGAGGAAGGGTGGGATGAGAACATACTTTGGAAGTGGTATATGCCCGCCCAAGAGCGGGTGGTGCATAAACAGGAGGCTATATATCATATATATCTGTAATCTGATAGATTGCAGGGACAAAATGCTGACAATGTTCTCTGGGTTGGCGGCTTGCACGTTCAAATTGGAATTGGATGGTAGGTGTTGTGTTTTTCGCATGCGGCGAGGTGGGGGGCTGTTTATTTATCTTTCATTATTCTTGGGAGCTTGTTTGGTGTGATAGGCGGAGAAAAACCTAACACCGGAAAAATGTGTGTAAGATTGATGTAAAACCAACGTGGCGTGGCAGCCGGAAGGAGGCTGCCGCTGTGTGACCACGTGGTCAAGAAATCAGCGGTTCATGCGTGTAATTAGATTTCTTGACGACTTGCAATGTTTCCCAGACCACTCTTTAGTCTTGCATAGTAGGTTGAATGAGCAATGCCAATAATACTTGTATTTCCCAACATTATTAAAAGAAGAAAAGAGGGTTCAGAAATATAAAATTATATAATAATAACGACTAAAACATATACTTGGCCGAGAGCATTAATCAATCGGACATCAAATGAGGTATTGCACTCCATTTCCATCCATTTAACCTCCGGCACAAATCTGTCATTCATTATCTAACTTTTTATGTCAAATCGATCATGGTTAGACCCACTCAATATTCAGCCAATATAAAAAAATTTATTTCATATTTGTTGCATTTTCTAATTATTTTTTCATTATAAATACTATTTTTTCTAGCAAAAAGCTAATGCATCATTCATATAATCATTATCTATATATTTTTTAGTTTCCCTCATTTTCAATTAGCATAAAAATTAAATTCACTTTAAAAAAAACATTTAAATAAATAAATGTTATATTAATGTGAAAAGTTCAAAAACTAGAGTTAACGTACCTTAGATTTAATAATTTTCAATGATAATTTAGTAATAAATTTTAAAATATCATTAATTTGATTAATTTATAATTTTTATCAATTCACTTGATCAAACGAAGACATATCTATATATGGTTTATTTTTATTCAATTATAATTACTCGATCGAATTCGGTCACAAGCGTTGAGACAATAATTATATTTGGTCATCCATTCATCCACGCTCACTCTCACACAAAATGTTTGTAAAATATAAAATAATGGAAGTACTCGTTCAAATCTTACAAAACTTAAGAAAACAAAAAAAGAAATCACCAAATACTGTTTTTGTGAGTTTTGTTACTTTTTATAATTATAATTTCAAAAGCTCCTCCATCACGAAGATGGGACTCCAGATCTTCATCTTCCAAAAGAAGGGATAATGATACGTGCTTGGTCATACTGTATAGGCCTTAAAGATGGCTATCTTATGACGCGCAACCCTTTTAAAGGAGTAAGACGTACCATACTTCTTCCAAATACCACGTTTCAGTCACCCTCTCACGTCCGATGCGGCCGACCTTCCCCCTTGCCGCTATTGCCTTTTCCCCCATTGTTTGCCACTCTGCCTTTTTTTCTACTTTGCCAGGCGGTTCCCACTGTCTTCCACGTTAGAAATTTCAATCCCGCCAAGTCTCATCATCTTAACGGCAAGGGACAATCATTCAAATAGTCGAACCTTTAAAACTCCCCAAAAACACAAAAACAAGTACCAGCTGGATTGCTAGGAATGATACTTTCCCCACATATCGTACTCTATGCCCTTTCCCATTTTTCAAACAAGTACCATCTGATTGCTAGGTTTGATGCATCCAAACCTCTGTTGCAGGAATCGGCCGATTCCGTGAATCGGCCGATTCCGTGCAGAATCGGCCGATTCCGTGCAGAATCGGCCGATTCCGTGCAGAATCGGCCGATTCCGTGCAGAATCGGACGATTTAAATCGGATCGGCATCGCGCCGATCCGATTTCGGGGCCGACTCGGTCGGCCCCGAATCGGCCTTGGAATCGGCCGAGTTCGGCCGATTCCGACCGATTTAACTCGGAATCGGAATCGGCCGATTTAAATCGGAATCGGTTTTTTAATGAAATTACTAAAATACCCTAGGTATGATTTTTATTAAATTATTTAAGCATGGGTAAAATGGTAATTTTGATTTTAAAAACCTAAAATCAACCCCGCTCCCCCGCGCCGCCGCTGCCCGTCCGCCCGCCGCCGCCCCGTTTCCGCCCTCCGCCGTGCTCCCCGACTCCGGGCTCGCCGCCGACCGGGCTACCGACGTCGCCGCCGACCTCGCAACGTCGCCGCCGAAGTGTGGCCGGACCGAATCGGGCTGTGACGCACGAATCGCCGCGACTCGCCGCCAACTCGCCGCCGCTCCGGGCCGCCTCGCCGCCGGCTGTGGGCCGCTGACTGTTCGTCCGACCGGGCTGCCGACATCCTCCGACATTGTCGCCGCGAGACTCGCCGCCGACCAGGCCGGCGGCGGCGGCGGCGGGGGTAAAGAGTGGCATTTTCGTAATTAAAAGTTGACTCGAGTCTAACTCGAGTTAAAAATAATAATTAATTCTAAATAATTTAAAAAAATCTTAAAAAATATTTAAAAATATTAGAAACTATAATAAACAGAATAATATCAAAATAACATCAATACCCAATTTTAATATATTTATATTATAAATTGTCAAATTATTATATATGACCGATTAAATTAATTTGGACCGATTCAACTGAACCGATTCTTGGCCGATTCAGACCGATTCCGATTCCGATTCCGACTCCGACTCCCTGGAAAACTAATTCGATTCCGATTCATGCAACCATGATCCAAACAACTTTCCCCACATATCGCACGCTATGCCCTTTCTCATTTTGCCCGTTCCGACCGTTTCATTCCGTTAACTCGAAAAAACTTTTGAATAGGTCAAGCACCTGAAGTTAGTATATATAAAATATATTTTAAAAAAGATTAATATTTCTACAGTATGTTTAGTGTTCAAATAAATCATAATTATCTTATTGACTCACCTCATGTGCTCTTCACAGAGGGTAAAAAAATTTTTTTTGCTCTTTTAAAAATACATAGGTGGATCATATAAAGTAATTAATTAATTTAATATTATTTTTATAAAAAATATATTAAATATAACTACTTTTCAAAATGTTGACTAGTATAAAATTTGGGTCCTTTTATCATGCTAACCAAACCGACTCTAAGAGGCTAAACTGTAGTTGCGAGCATCACACAACACATGGGAAATATAACTATGGATTCAAATTAACCACGGTGAATCCACATCTTGTTGATGCCAGCAAAGCCTGAGATCTAACTTGAGAAAAAGTTTAGATCCATCTGGTTCATCAAATAATTCGTGAATGACATTTAATAGTTGTTTCGTTTAAATTAAGATAATTCACACAAAGTATCCAAGTAACTGTTGTGCTTTTTTGGATTGGTGAAAAGTTTAAAGTCCTACAGTCAATATTGGTTATAAAACCCAACAACGAAGTAGCTATGCAATGGTGACAGACAATGAACAAGTAGATGTAAGGTCTCATGTTTCTACAAGCATGATTTTAAATTCTTATAAGCAGGAAAATAGAAGTGCTCCCCCTGTATGCATATAACCTGTGACACAATTACAACAGCAAAGCTAAGAAAATATATTGCATTAAAATTTTCTATTGCATCTCAGTTCCAAGTCCACACAAGCGAATAAATACTGTAACAATTAGCAAACTTCAAGTTGCAGCATTCTAGGCAAATATACATGTTTCAGAGTAGCAAGCAAGTGAAGGATTTCACTAAAAATAATCTTCACAGATAATAAATTAGATGAATTTCAGAGTATTTATTTCTCAAAAATATCCATGTAATTAAATACCAATTCCTATAATTATTTCCTGATGGAAAATCTTACACATACGCGGCATTTTTATACATAGCAACAGCATACAACTTTAAGATGATGAAAATATTTTATTTTTGAGGACGGTAAGGTTATGACCTGTGCTGGGTAACTCTGATTTTAAAATTGAACATTTTGACTATGGAGAAGTTCCACAGCGGCAGCAACAATTCCTTTCCCCTCCACGGGAATGTCAAATCCTGGATCCTCTATTTTCCTCTGAAGAAGCTTGTCAAGTTCTCCTCTCAACCTCTGTAAAATAAACAATAAATCTACTTTAAATATTCTTCAACATCATAGGTGAAATCCTAACCCTAAATATGTTTTACATGAATGTATTTATACACAATTTACACCACCCTGAACAATATGCATATTGTTTTCCAGTCACGTTCTCATGGAAGAAGGCTAGTTAGATAGCAATCATTGTGGGATATCTTATCAATAACTCAGTAAATTTAATGGCAAATAATGAAAAAAAACTTTCGCCAAATGATCCAGGTTGATATTGTGAAATGGAGGTATATTCACTTTGCATTATTTCCACCAGATTAAAAATCAGCCTTCAAATGGGAACGTCCTTGAATGCCATCTCTATTCAGTCACACACTACACCCACACCCAACCAAAGTCCTATCTACTTACTTTCTAGTGGCTTGCTGCAAAACAAAATTGCAAACATGAAGGACATGAAGGTCATGAAAAAAGAAAATTTTCAAACCTGAATAAGCTGCAATATTCGCTTGGGAGCTGAGAAGTGCAGATATCCTCCCAACATCTCAATGCCATCACCGGATCTGCTTGGTGTTAGGTTGCCACCAAAGAGTAATAGGGCATAATCTGATATATTAGTCGAGTCTCTAATGTAAATACTAGTGGTTTTGACTTTTTCACTGTAAACAATGTATGGCAAGGGGAAAACGTGAAGACCAGAGTTGACTGAAGACGGGTGGATGTCAACTTTCCCAACATCTTTACTATATAGAGCGGTTCTTTTTCCTCTTTTCTTGCATTGTACAACATTAGGATAGAGACCCGCACACAAGATGGCACATACCATCTCCAGATCGTCACCATAGTGGTTGTAACCCTGCAAAGCCACACATAAAATAAGCCACCGGTTGCGCAATGTTCTTTAACATGATTCCTTTTGAGCATTTCAATTTTCAATTTTGTTTAGTCTCAAAGCTTTTACTTACATCTAGTCCCCTAGACTTGTTAACAAATCCAATGTCAGTAAGAAGATCACAGAATTGCTTTCTCATATCATCCATCATCTGCAACGTCATTGGTGATAGGAAAAATCCCAACAGAAAGCTTTTTCTCTGTGGTTACGTTTAGCATCCTTCCAACCTTGGTATGCCTTAAGAAGTGCAATATGATCACTGTAGAAATAAATAAGAAAATCCCATGAGGTATCAATATTATCTGTAAACCACCACGCAAAAATACCAGTATAAACGATGCTGAAGCAAAAATTTGAAGGTGTAAGACCAAAATGAAACAAAAAGTCAATAACCTGCAAGAATCACCAGAAAAGGATCGCTTTGCAGCATCAGCTTCTTCTTTCCTATTCAATGGAAGTACAAACGGATCACGGTGTGCCAAAGCAGCAGCAATTGTTAATGCTGGCTCAAGGCATTGAAAAATGCAACCCATTAGAAGCATTTTCCCGATGTTTGGATCCACAGGAAGGGTGGAAAGATGGCGACCTGTTCATTTTCAGCACCAAATATTACAAAAAGAAGTAACCTGTTAATCAAGGGGCAAAAACAATATATACCTAGTGGGGTCAGCTCCTCCATGTCATTGAAAGCTCCAATTGTTTTGAGTAGTTCAATTGCATTTTGAACTGACAGAGGATCAGGTGGTTGTAGTGCCTTTGCCAAAAATGATGCAATAGAACCAAGCTGCAGACTTTTTATATGAAGGCATAGCTCTTGCAATGGGGTTCGAAGTATCTCCGGGAGTTGGTATTGAGGCATTGCATCGTGAATGATCTTAGGGTAAAGTCTGAAGCAAACACCAGGCCGAACACGCCCCGCACGTCCTCTTCTCTACAAACAATGACTATTATGAGAAGTACTGAAAATAAACCTTAGCATTAGTACCTTTTATTACTTACTAATAGAGAAAAACAAAATCCATGTGTTCCACCTGATGAGCAGAAGCTTTTGATATCCATGATGGTAATAAACATGCCAACTTGTTCAAAGCATCGTAACTGGTCTCTTTTGCTTTGCCACAATCTATTACATAAACTACATCATCAATGGTGATGCTGCTCTCTGCAATATTTGTAGCTAGTACAATTTTCCTACATTAATATTCACAACCATAATTAGTCGAAAACAATGTTGTTCATTGATACAAGCTAAAGAAAGACTCAAAGTATTACTGATAAGAAAGGGAAAGTTGAAAGAGTTGCATTTTCTTAAAAGAATTAACAAATGTAAAGTTGTTGCTCGCCAATTTAATCACAGAATGGAGCTGAAAGTGCTGACAATCAAATTAATTAAGCTTAATGAGCTGTGTAGACACTCACACTGGAGTCCAAATCAGAAGAATTGACTAAAGGACTGCCAATGGGAAAAGGATTTAAATAAGGAATCCACGAGCAAATAACTTACAATCTCATCCTGTGCTTTTGCATTGAGTTTCCGTCGTTAGTTTAAGTGTCAAAGAACCAATTGATAGCAGAAAACTCGATCCCACTGACCAGCTAAGCTGGGATAAGGTGTGCATGATGACAGTGACTATGACGATGATTGTGATGAATGGTGATAAGAGGATCACACCCATGTGATGACTGTCAACTTAAAGAGTTTACCCTGGCTGGAGTTACCTTACCTCACTCATTCATGAGCTTATACACCATGGAGGCTTAGAATTAATTTTGTTTAGAGAATTCTACAAGGACCACCTGTTAAATGTCTTTCTCATCCACCTAATTCCAAATCAATGGGGTCTGTGATACAAATCTTTTCCCTCCACTACATCCCTTTGCAGACCTCATCAGTGCTCAATATTAGGAATCTCGGTCTTTACTTATAGCCTCTATCAACATACTTTTAGATTTTCCGCTACTCCCTAATCGACCCCCACCACCCCCTCCAAAAAAGAAAAAAAAGAAAAACCCAACACATACACACACACACAACCTCTTCTTTTAGTTCATCCCAAAATTTTGAGTCACACTTCTTTGCCAACCATTTGGCTTTTTCAAGGTCTCCTTACAACACTCCAGGCACCAAAATCATCGCCTTTTTGCCATGTCTTAAAAGAAAAGACATTTTTCCCTAATAGCATCTTGAACCTCATCATTTACCACTGAGTATCCTTTCACACAAAATACCACCTTCAGTTTCCCCAAATACTTATTTCCCCACTTTACTGTGACAACACATGCCCCATCTAGGACAGGAACTAAAAAAAGGTACTCCAAGAAATTGAGATTTTACTTCTAGTTCTATATAGAACATTAACTTCTGAGTGGTTTATTTAATTAATGCTTCCATTGTCATATATGATTGTTTGGTAATGGATTTTTCTATGTCAACTCAGTCTGAGAGAAAATTTTAAGTCCTCATCTTACATCAGACAGGAGTGACAAAATGGTTAGCATTACACATTCATATGGGATCCCCTTTCAACCATCTTATCGCAAGGTTACCTCTTCGCATTATGGGTAGCTGAGGCAATTATATGCTAATATTTATTTTCCCACATACAGCTTTCTTTCAACACCTATATATAGCTTTAAGAGACTCCATAATAGAAAACAACTAATAACATTGCCTAGAACATGATTTCCTACAAACATCCTTAAAATAAAATTGACAATAAGAAACCAGATTAGATTATGACTAGGAATACCCACCGCATATCAGATTGTGGACAGTCAAAAATTTCACGTTGATTGATGGTGGGCATTGAACCATGTAATGGAAGAATCAAGAACTTGCTTGAATTACCCAAGACGCTATGCACTTTCAATTTATCATGAAGCTTGGATATTTCATCCCAACCAGTAAGGAATACAAGTATGGCCCCTTCTTCTTCATGTCGACATATGTACTCAATGGTAGCTTCCACCTATAAGCACACAAATATGAACACAATAAAAAAGTTTGATCAAGTGAACAGACTTTTACTAGGCTGTAATGGCCGCTGGCCAAGACTAGTTGATCATTCAATTGGTATAATCAGACTGGCATTCATTGATTGCAGCTTTAAGCATTGCTTCCCTTCCCTTGTTGCTTCTTTGAGAGTTTTATTTTTGATTTTCCAGTAATCTACACATCTTAGCACAATATATTTTGCAGGGAATATTCACCACGAGCCGTATTCTTTGACTTATCAATCTCAGACATCAATACTCAATCATCACCATGGACTACATCAAGAATCCAAAGAGGAAACTACACGCAAAAGATGGATCAACATGGAGATGCACTTCCTATGTACAAAAGCAATCATCACCATCATAATCATCTGCCCCATTTTCTTAAGTTGGACCACTGAAATGGATTTTGAACCACCAGCTGTTATCATGTTTAAATGAATGATGCAACCTTGAGATTGAAACTATAATACATGTCATAAAATAATGTGGAGAGCAAAGATCATATGAACCTGAGAGGAGATATTTAATAAGTTTGAGTTTTGTCAGGAATCTTGCTCGTTCTTCATATAGAATTGAGTTGCCATCAGGTTTGCTAGTTTCAAGGATTTTTTTTTAAAGCTTTGATTATGATATGAGAACTTAAAAGAGTTCTTTGTTGAGTGCATCTTCCTTTGGGTTTGATCATTCATGGTTCTCCTTCTTCCTCTATCTGACAATTGCACGTCTACTCTTCTCTGTTGGCTTGCTCTATGAGAAAATCCATCTGCAATGGTATCAGGTGGAAGAAGAAAAAGAAGAAGAAGTTGCCCTGCCGATTGATTGTAATTAGGGTTGTTTAATGATCTGATACAAGCTTCTCCTTCTTCTTTGTCATCCACCTGCTCCACACGAATTGAGGAGGGGTTACAAATTCCTTTCTTCCAATATTGCCCATGTCTGTTTCTTTAGTCACCTCCATCAACATTTTTTTGCCCGTCTCATCAGCATTTTATACCAATAGGGAAATGCATATTATTTTTTTCAAACAGCTTTCAAAGTATAGCTGTGCACGTGCTCAAACCATCTAAGTCTATATTCCCAAATCATATCCTCAATCAGTATGAACTCCAACTGCTGACTTATGACACTATTAGGGATTTGATCTCTAAGGGTTTTAACAAATCTCCACCTTAACATGATTTGAATAAAATCATAACATTAATTCTTAGTATCAATTTCTTTTATTTTAGTTGTTATGAGTCTGTTTCAATCATTAATTTGTAGACCATTAGTTTAAACTTAGTCCATTCTTAGTTTTGGAGTATGTTTGGCAACAATGAGGAACATGAATATAGTCACCTTCCATTTCAACGTTGCTAGCAAAGAAATCCAGCTTGCTTTTACATAGAAGCATGAAAACAATAAAACATGAGAATTGACATCTAAAAATGTCTACTTGAGCACCAATATACTAATGGCTAGTTTCTATATGCACATTATCCAAGTCTATAAAGGAAAAGGATGGGCAAGCAAATACTAGACTCACCAAACCCAAATCAATTTGGATACCAGACCAAGCTTCAAGTGAACTTCTGGTAGCTCTGCTATACTCCTTATAGTGAATATCAATATCCACCCCTAAAAAACAACTAATGAATAGGCAAACTTCGTAAAAACTTAACAAAATCTATCACAAGAGAACATTAAATACCTCAAAAACCTCGATCAGGGAATCTTTCTTTGTTTCAACCTGCCTCCTTTTCCTCCTCCCACTTCCTTGGAAGCCATCAAACTCCGATTCAATATGGTATTTAGTCTTTTCAAGCATATCTTCTAAAAATAATTCTCTTACAGGATAGGTAAACCCCTGTACAATGTGAACTCACGAAAATAAATAACATTTACCTTGAATAACGTTTTTAGAAAAAAGCTAGAAACATCAAAATCATGTGTTTACAGGTATGTGGATTGTTGGTGCATTCCCAAAATATCTGGAGAACATTTCCGCATTTATTGTAGCACTCATCAATATTAGCCGCAAATCACGCCGCCGAGGAAGTAGATCACGCAAGATTATCAGCAGAAAATCCTCATTCATGCCTCTTTCATGAATTTCATCAACTAGCAAATGACTAACACCGGCTACAAGAGGATCTTGAACCTGTAATATATATGTTATAAAAGAAATATAGTAAACATGATTGGGCTTTGTAAACAGTAGACACTTTGTAACCATTTTCATCTAGTTATGCCAAATTAACAAAATATCCAAAAAAATGAACTGACAAACTACAAGGCTTTCGTTTTTCACGTTGCAAACCCGCCTGAGAGAGAGATGAATGAACTCAAACATACACTATATTAATATTGAAAAGAAGATTTTGAATATAATTGAGTAAAAAACATTTTAAACATTTACAACTAAAAACCTATTGTAATATAAATAAAGTTATAGGTGTAAACACGACCAAAATTTTTTTCTTTACAAGTAAGAAAAACAATTGCTGGACCAAATAAGAAACACAATTAGAATAGAGAAACTTCTTCCTCATTGTTTTTATACATATTTTTTTTAAAAATATACCATTGGGAGTTAAGTTTGTGTTGGCAATTATGATCATAATGACAAAATTCTATGGAAATGTTTATGATTTGAAAATCTGGGTGTTGAAATTTGTCTGTTTTAGTTGTGTATTTGAAGTTTGAAATTGTCTTTTTACAATTCTGAAATATATGTACATATCTATAGAAAAACATACATGGGAAGATCTGAAACATACACAATAGTAACATTGAAGAGAGAGGATTTTGAATATAATTAAGTAAAAACAGACATTTACACACCCCCCCCGCCACAGATAGATAGATAGATGTAGATATTACTTATCATATATAAAAGAGCTTTTTACCAAAAGAGGAAAGGGTTTTTTATATTACCCGTTGGCGAGAAAATCAGGCATGATTATCAAAAACGGGGAAACTAATTAGTAATTGCCTTTAATACCCTCAAACAGGAAAAAAAACAGTGAAGGTTACCCCACCAATAGTAATGCCGTCCACAAAGATGCCAACTGACCTCTACCAGCCAATGGTGCTACTCCGATTAAGTCAGGCCGAAGCTGGCCATACCCGGCCAGAAGGGCTAGAACTGGCCAAACTTCGGCCGATCTCCCCCTAGGAAGGCCAGAGCGGCCGAATCTGGTCTAATATGGCCGCTGTGGCCTTTTAGCTGGAGTTCAGCCAGATCTTGCT
>JAURVB010001436.1:0-23549 GCA_033002965.1 Piper betle | reverse complement strand
GAAGATTAACATCCCCTGTAAACTAATTCATTAACAATCAGATCATACTAATTAAGTTCAGGTGTCTCATCTATTCACACGCAAAATATATATTCGAGTTTAACAACTCATTACTACTATATATGGTTTACTCATATTCACTTCCATTATGTTCTATCATCACAACCATATCCTAATCCATTCAAACAACCCTAACTACTTTAACAACATAATCATATACAACTATACGATGGTACAACAACTCATGTACTAATATGAATCAATTAACACTTACCCTAATAACGACATCTAGGGTTTAGAATTACCCTCCATTCACGGCGTTATTAAATATTTATCATCAACAACATGTTAAACTTATTCAATTTAATTTGTATCTATAATTTCATCTCAATATCCGCTAAAACATTGATCTTTATATTAATTCATACTCCATTATCATCAATCATGAAATGACATCAAACTACATAATGTGGGATGTACACCTAATTGTCTGCGTTGAGAACGACAACGGTGATGACAATCACGATTGCCATCGACGTGACTACTGATCAGCCAAGAAGGACATGGCTAAGGCTGAGGCTTAAAGCACACGACTCAGGCATGAAGAAGGCATTTGGCTGAGGCAACGACCACCCGGTGACAACGGCAACAAGTCAATAATAACTTGACTCGCTCCCAACTCGAGTCAATAATACGAAATAAATACTCAAAAAATAAATTAAAATATAATAATTTACCATTAAATAAAATAATCATGTCCTAACTCAAATGACATGTTCTAAGCCTATTAACCCACCCAAAAATAATGAATAACACATCCTAACGAGATAACCTGACCTAAATTTAATTCTACGGTCCACTAGATAAAATAAATAAAATAAATAAACTGGCATATCCTCGTATATTCTGATAACTCATTTTTCCTATTATGCTAGTGACGTTATCATCATATAATTGGGGTACGAGGATATGCTAGTGACATTATGATCATATAATTATACGGTCTCAGCTCAGCGCATGTGTTCTGAAACTGACTCGACTCAAACCGACGACTGAACTGACCGGTTCGGGAGTATAAAATCCTTACTCGAGTCACGGGTTTTACATGGGCAGCCAAAAGAAGAGGGAAAAGGGAGAAGAAGAGAGGAGAGGATTTGGGAAGTGGCGGCTAGGGTTTGGTTATAAAAAGAACTGATATGCACATGAGCGAGCACCCCGGCATTGAGCACTCGTGTAGTGCACCACACGCGCTGACTGGAGAAGACTATTAGGGCACGTCTAGGGCTAGAAGGTATGCCGATGGTGCATGCGATAAGACTCTAACACGATACGCAACCTTAGGTGATCTAAACACCCGGAGCAACAATAAAGTCATGACTTGGCAATTAAGGCCGACCGGATAAAACTCAACGATAGAGGTGCCCAATGCCTGAATTCACAACAATACACAAGGACTTAATTAGCACCAACCCGATTAAATCGGACTGGTCGAACCCTAACTGAGCTGAACCAAAGTCAAATTGCTCACAAAAACCCCGAACTGACGGGTCGGGTTTTATCGTATGCCTTACAATTTTACGGTATGCCTTACATTTTATCTTTATTTGTTTAGCACTGTATCCATATGGGGTTAATATTGATGCACGTAATGAATTTACTCGAGCATTTGTGTAGTAAGGGGAAACATCAATCCTAAATATTTTTCAAACAAATCAAGTTAATAATTTGTTTAAATTTTTGCATAGGTTGAATTATTAAAGAGGTCGTTGCACCTTACAAAAGTGATGACAATTTCTTAATATCTTGACATTGTTTGTGCTTGAAGTGGTCACATGTTTTAGAGGAAGATTGAAGTTTTGACCAGCCAAAAGCAGTCCGTCTATAAATCTTTCCTTGTGTTTCTGTATATATATATATATATATATATTATGAACATTAATATTTGTAAGCTGTCAGGGACAATAATGGGTTAAAATATAAAATATAAAATAAGAGGAATCGACCTTGGAACACATAATTCTTGCATGTCAATTGTATATATAGCTTGTACACGATGGGCTTAGATAACAATGTACTGAACAAAATAGACAGAAATTGGTCCACTTCTATAAATAAAGACTAAGTTACTCATTCATCAATAAAGTATATGGGTTGACGAAAATAAAACTGACATAAAGCTCTAAACCGTTCTTCCATCTGCTCCTTCGATATTTCAATTTCGTCTTCAATCCACTTGCCTTACCCGAACAAAGTCAAGAACAGGTTTCACATAATTTCTGCAAGATATAACACAAACGGCTATCATAGTTAAGAACCTTTTAGAATTTTATTCCTTACAAATCAAATCTTATGGGAGTTCTTTTGGAAATGGGTAGAGATAGGGTCAAGATGGTAGCTTGGGGTTGGCAAATAAGAATATTATATTAAAATTAGATGGGTCAAAATATAAGTGGTCAAAATATAAAATAAATAAATTATTATAATTTATATATTATATCTTTAAAATCAAATACTATTTCTAATATAATGGCGCATAAATTTTAAACACATTGCAATTGCTCGCATGCTATCAAGCCACCAATTACTCACAACGTATGCAGACCTGTGGTTAATAAAGAGAGGAGCCTGTCATAAAATTATTTCGTTTACCGCATGTATTTATATATTTCTTTATTTTAAAAAACCCCATTTATGTGCCATGACTCACGAGTGACCACTAAATGTACTTTCTCCCCATGCTTATTCCAATCAGAAATATTTATATTTAAAGAGAAATATGCAATCCTACTCACATTGTAATAATGTGCATATTTAAAAATGAAAATAAAATTTATTTTCTTACTTTTTAAGTCTTAATTTTGTATATTTTTAATATTCAAAGATCTATTACAAAATTCAAAATAATATTTAAAAATTTATTGAGATTTGATATAATACTCTATAGCATATTATGAGTAGGCAACCTCCGGGCAATAATAAGGACAAGAATAAAAGAGAGAGATAAATGTTGATGTCCAATATCCGAACTTAGTCCTCAAAACAAAAAGTGGTTGCTGTAAATAAAAAAGGAAGTATGATATATGCATATAAAAAAGGAAGTATGGTATATACATATTAAAAAGAAAAGAAAGTAGCATATTGTTCGGCCTCCAGAAGGGAGGAGCCTCTCTTAATCTAAAAATTAATTTAAGGAATAAGTGTAACACCCCAAATCTGGTTCATGCTCGTGAACCGAACCAGCATGTTACAGGCCCCGGTTAGGTCAGCTAACCCAAACCTAACTCATGCGGATCCAATCTCGGCGTCTTAAGATGAAGATACAACTCACAATTCATTGATTAATGCACAAACCCTAACATGGTATTACATGAATGACATGCAATTCAAGCACACACCAATACAATTACGATCAAACTCAATAAAAATTCTAAAATAAAACGGACAGAGTCTTCCCTAAAAGTGCAATTAGGGTCCACCCTGTCAAAATAATATATACCAATATATATGCATATATCAACAATTTCAATCACACATAATCTAATATGCTGTATATTCATTATAGAACTTGGGCCACACTTCTACTGTGCACTCTGATCACATCTCACCTCTTGTCATCATATCTTAGTTTTTCATCATGTCATAACATCATCTCGTTGCATTTAATCATATCCTATCATGTCTTAACATTTCACATCATTCACAATATAATAGCATCATAGATAAAGGATTAACCACTCTATCGACTGACATGTGTGCAAGCGACAACAGTGCTCCTCCGTCCAAGCTAACTCTTCCAACTCGTAATTATTACCTACATATAGTATAAAAACACGTCAGTAACAAGTGTTACTGGTTCAGAAAATAAAATAACTATAACAAGCTGATTATGAGAGCAAACTCTCATATGAAAGAAAACATCATATACTCCACGTGAACACTCTGAAGGGCACTACTAAGGAGCCACTGGGCTGTAGACCTGGTAGCATCCTGAACTTACTAATCTGCTGTTGCTGATGCCGCTCTCGACATTTTCTTACTTCATTTTCTGGTCTCAAATCCTAAGCCCTCTCCTTACCTCCATATTTCTCCTGGCCTTGAGCACGAAAGCCGAGTACTCTCAGGCAGTCGCCTTTAGTACCCTTTGAACCACAAGTCCAGACATGCGCTGTACTAAACAGTACCCGTAAACCTCCACGTTCTTCGGTGTGAGGAACTCAAACGCGGAGTTGTCAGGATCCCTCGGGAATGGAACAGTTCGCTAGCACTAATCCAGAGCCCGCTTTGACTATTACAGCATCCGCTCATTGTACGTGCAGCCGGTTTCTCCATCTCTTGTCTCACTGAACACGCGAAAACTATATATATATATATATATAGCTGGGTAGGGATTTATATAATAGGCCCGAAGGCAACTTGTGGTGGATCTTGTTTTTGAAATAATCCTCGAGGGATCTCATCCTCGAGGTGTTATTAATCCGGAAAACTATTCGGTTAAATGACCCGAGTTAAGTGGGATCCGATAAAACGCCACTTAACCCGTCCAGCAGATAATAAAATAAACATACAATAGAAGAGCGTAAAACAGAGACGAGTCCTAAACGGACCTGGTCGAAGCTCCAAGTGTAACACCCCAAATCCGGTCCACGCTCGTGAACCGAACCGGCATGTTACAGGCCCCGGTTAGGTCGGCTAACCCGAACCTAACTCATGCGGATCCAATCCCGGCGTCTTAAGATGAAGATACGACTCGCAATGCATTGATGAATATACAACCCTAACATGTTACTATATGAATGACATGCAATTCAAGCACACACCCCATTACGATCAAACTCAATAAATATTCTAAAATAAAACGGACAGAATTTCCCCTAAAAGTGCAATTAGGGTCCACCCTGTCAAAACAATACATATGCAAATATATATATATATACAGGTATATAAGCAGTTATCAACAATTTCAGTAACACACAATCTGATATACTATAAGCTCATTCTGGAACTTGGGTCCTAACCCATCACACTTTGCTGCGCTACTCTGATCATTTCGCACCTCTTGTTATCATGTCTTAGCTTTTCATTCACATCATATCATGCTCAATCATTTAATCATAGCATCTATATAGAATAACATCATAACAAAATATTAAACATTCAATCACCCAATGTGTGTGTGCAGAAGACCTTATTGCTCCTTCGTCCTGGCCGGCCCATTCATCTCATGCTTATCACCTACATATATATAAGAAAAACGTCAGTAACAAGCGTTACTGGTCCGGAAAATAAAATAGCTATAGCAAACTGGCTATGAGAGCAAACTCTCATCTCAATGAAATCATCATACTCCACGTGAACACTCTGAAGGGCACTACTGAGGAGCCACTGGGCTGCAGACCCGGTAGCATCCCGAACTTACTGCTCTGCTGCTGGTACTGTGCTACTCTCAGCACTTCTTTTTCAGTACTTCTCATGAAACTTTATCCTAAGCCCTCTCCTTACCTCCATATTTCTCCTGGCCTTGAGCACGAAGGCCGAGTACTCTCAGGCAGTCGCCTTTAGTACCCTTTGAACCACAAGTCCGGACATGCGCTGTACTAAACAGTACCCGTAAACCTCCACGTTCTCCGGGTGTGAGGAACTCAAACGCGGAGTTGTCAGGATCCCTCGGGAATGGAACAGTCCGCTGGCACTAATCCAGAGCCCGCTTTGACTGTCACGGCATCCTCTGCATGGTACGTGCAGTCGGTTTCTCCATCTCTCGTCTCACTGAAAACTCGATAAAACTATATATATAGGCCTGGGAAGGGATTCATATAATAGGCCCGAAGGCAACTTGTGGTGGATCTTGTTTTCGAAATCATCCTCGAGGGATCTCATCCTCGAGGGGTTATTAATCCGGAAAATATTCGGTTAAATGGCCCGAGTTAAGTGGGATCCAATAAAACACCACTTAACCCGTCCTGCAAATAATAACATAAACATACAATAGAAAAGCGTAAAACAAGACGAGTCCTAAACGGACCTGGTAGAAGCTCCAAGCGTGTCTTCGCGCCTAGGCGGCGAGCTCATACTCCGTACCTACACATCAAAACTAAATACTAACGCCCGCTAACTAAATGATGCATCAAATCCGACATGACTATCACACCACAATACAAACATCAACCACAATCAATAATCATAATATGAATATAATTCTAACTCATCCTATTCCTACCAATTTTATTATATTTTTCCTAAGTTACATTACTCGATTAGCATGCTCAACTCAATCTACCTCATTAGATCACTCACTATTCATTCTCCCTTAATCTCATCATACAACTTATCATTTCATCCCTAATTAGTCATTAATCACATCATGTAACTTATCACTATCAATCACATCAATAAATCAATCCTAGCATGTTGTGCTAGCACTCATCATCAATTTTAAATAAATCGATCGGAGGTAATCATACCTCACGTCGTCGGCGATCGGCGACGGCTAGGGTTCCGCCGCGCGTCTCGGAGCTCAAATTCGGCGCTCATCGGCGTCCGAAGCTCGATCGGGCTCCACTGGGTGAGCCCCGCGGAAGATCCGGTGAATTCTGGCGAATTCCAGAAATTCCGATTTTCCGACTGGTTTTCCGGCAGCTACTGGCGGTTTTCCGGCGACTTCCGGTGGTTTTCCGGCAACAATCGCCGGAGGCGTCTACTAGCTGGATAGGGGTCGTGTTGGGTACCCTCAGAATCGGCTCGGCGAGCCCGACTCATCTATGACCTCAGCGTGGCCAATGGAGGCGGCGGCTCGCCGGAAAACGGCAAAACAGAGCCGGCGGCGATGGGTGGCTCGATCCGGCCGGCCACGGTGGCGACGGCCTCCGTTCCAGTCGGGGAAGGTAGCTGGAAGGCTGAGGGTGCTGAGGCGACCGACCGATCGCGGCGGCGCTGGTCGCCGGCGGCGGGATTGGCGACGGAAACGCAACGCGGCCGCGGCGTCGCGGCGTGGTTTCCTCGCGTCGCGGCGGTCCGATGGGGGCCGGACCTGGTCGGGGCGGCAAGGCGACGCCGTGGCCGGGCTGGGCGGCGTCGATCGGCGGCCAGGCGGCGTCGGCCGTGGCGGCGGTGGCGCGCGAACAGGGGCGGCGCGGCGAGGGTTTGGGCGTGGGGAAGAAAGGTCGGGGTGATAACGTAGTTGGGTGGCAAACTCGTAAATAATACTTGACTCGTCTCCGGCTCGAGTCAAGTATCATAACTAACTCGTATTAAATCCTAAAAAAATTCATTAAAATCGGGAAAAATCCCGTAAAATCAAACAACACCACAAAAATCATAATGATATGCTCTAGAACTATCAACCCACCCAAAATGCCCGTAACGCATCCTACGCGGTAAACGGCCTAAAACTAATTCTACGATCCACTATATATAAAAATAAAAAAAATCACTGGCATACTCTCATATATTCTGATAACTCATTCTGTTCTGCTGTGTTCATGACGTTATCATCATATACTTGGGCACGCATGACCCTCATAGCTCATACACGCGACCGGCGTCGGCTCGGTACACGTGTCCTGAAACTGACTCAACTCGAAAAATAACGGTCGACCCGACCGGTTCTGAATATAAAACCCCGACTCGAATCAGGGGTTTTACACCAAGAGTGTCATCGCGCCTAGGTGGCGAGCTCCTACTCCGTACCTACACATCAAAATTAAATACTAACGCCCGCTAACTAAATGATGCATCAAACTCAATGATCAACACACCGACACAATCAAACGACATCCATCAACAGTCAAATGATCATAATGTGAAAATAATTCTATGTCATGCTATTCATACCAATTTTATACTATTTTTCTAAGTTATGTCATACTCGATTAGCATGCTCAACTCGATCTACCTCGTTAGATCACTCACTATTCATTCCCAATTAATTGCATCATGCAATCATCACTGCACTCATACTCATACATTTATCATAACAACTAACTAATTCTAGCATGCTATGCTAACAATTATCATCAATTTTAAATAATCAAATCGAAGGTAATTATACCTCACGTCGTCGGCAATCGGCGACGGCTAGGGTTTTGTCACGCATCTCGGAGCTCGAATTCGGCCCTCATCGACGTCCAAAGTTTGATTGGGATCGACTGGATGAGCTCCGCGGAAGATTCGGCGAATTCCAGCAATTCTGGTTTTTCGGCACCTTTCGACAATTTTCCGGCAACTTCCGGCGGTTTTCCGGCGACAACCGCTGGTGGCGTCTACTGGCTGGAAAGCAATGGTATTGGGTACTATTGGAACCGGCTCGGCGAGCCCGACACGTCCACAATGTCGACGTGGTCGGCCGAGGCGGTGGCTCGCCGGAAAATGGCTAAAACAGAGGCGGCGGTGGTGGGTGCTAGATCCGGCCGGCCTGGGCGGCGATGGCATTTGCTCCGGTCGAGGAGGGTCGTGGGTTGGTCAAAGGTGTCGAGGCGACCAATGGATGGCGGCTACGACGGCCGTCGGCGGCAGAATCGGCGACGCAAGCGTAACGTGGGCACGGCGATCCGGCATTGTGGAGGCCAGACAACGGCCAGGGCGCTCGGGGTGGCACGGCACTGCCGCGGCGGAGCATGGCAGCGACGACTGGCAGCACGCCGGCATTGACAGCGGCGGCGGCGACGCTGCAAGGGGGTGGCGTCGGGGCAAGGGTTTGGGGAAAGTGTCGGGGAGGAGAAGAAATGGTTGGGTGGCAATTTCGTAAATAAGACTTGACTCGTCTCCGGCTCGAGTCAAGTATAATAACTAAGTCACCGTAAATTTTAAAAAAATTCCATAAAAATCAGGAAAAATCCCATAAAGTCAAACCAATACCAAAACATCATAATGATATGCTCTAGAACTATCAACCCACCCAAACTGCCCGTAACGCGTCCTAACGAGGTAAACAGCCTAAAACTAATTCTACGATCCACTATATATAAAAATAAAAAAACAACTGGCATACTCTTATATATTCTGATAACTCATTCTGTTCTGCTGTGTTCATGACGTTATCATCATATACTTGGGTACGTATGACGCTCATAACTCATACACGGGACTGGCGTCGGCTCGGTACACGTGTTCTGAAACTGACTCGACTCGAAAATAACGGTCGAACCGACCGGTTCTGAATCCTAAAACCTTGACTCGAATCGTGGGTTTTACAATAAAGTTTCCTCATTAGCCTATATATAATTTACCAATACTATTCATTACCGATGTGGGATAAATCCAACACATATAGCTTCTTCATTGTGTCCTTCGTAACAAAAAAATAAAAAATGTGACATCGATGAGCTAAAATCATCCAACCAAAGTAAAGTTTTTTCTTAATCTTTTGAATCTATTTAGTCCAAGACAAGGCCGGAACTTCTTTTCTTCAATGTAAGCGAATATATTACGAGGGGTACGGAGCTCAATTACATGGCTCCACACCTTCTCAATTATCTTACACGCGGGGTCACACCACCTCAATTATACCGTACGATTTGGTAATGATTCAATTCCTAATAAATCCAGTGTCCCACCAAGAATAATGTACGATTTGGTAATGATTCAATTCCTAATAAATCCAGTGTCTCACCGATTTGCTAATGATTCAACTCCTAATAAATCTAGTGTCCCACTCTTTTTCTTTTTTATTTGTTCTCTTCTTTCTTTCCAGCCCCCGCTAAGTGATTTTTAGGTGCATCATGTTGGACCTTTTGGGCCCCCACCCAAATTCCAAAATTACTGTTGGACCCTTTAGGCCCCTAAAAGGGACTTTAAACAAGTAAAAAAACTTACAGTAGGTGTCACGGGCCTCTCTTAATCTAAAAGTTAACTAAAAAAATAAGGTAATCCAAAAACTAACTAAAAAAATAAGGCTTTCTCATTAGCCTATATACAAGTCATCAACAACCTCTACAACCGAGGTGGGATAAACCTAACAACTCCCCTTCACACATCCGGCGTGACCCAAAACCATCATCGTCTGACAACTCCCCTTAAATCAGACGATTAGATGCCCAAAACCATCATCGTCTGACAACTCCCCTTAAATTAGACGATCAGACGGTATCTACCTGGTAAACTCATCAACTCATCAGGTGGAATTCATGAAGGAAACATCCACAATTAACGTAGGCAAACCCGGCTCAAACTTGGCTCTAATACCACTTGTTGGGCCCTTTGGGCCCCCACCCAAGCTCCGAAACCACTGTTGAGCCCTTCGGGCCCCCAAAAGGACTTTAAACAACCAAAGAAAACTTTCAATAGGTATCACAAGCCTTTCTTAATCCAAAAGTTAGCTCAAGGAATAAGGTTTTCCCATTAGCCTATATACAAGTCACCAATAACCTCTACGACCGATATAAGATAAACTCAACACATCACACTTAGGGACACCAAGCACATTCTGCACCTGTGGGCACTCACTCTTGGGCCCTGCGGGTACTCGCTCTTGGGCCCTTTGGGCTCTCAACCAATCTCATACCATTGTTGGGCTCTTTAGGCTCCCAAAAAAACTTGTAATATGTGTCATAGGCCTTTCTTAATCTAAAAATTAACTCAAAGAATAAGGCTTTCCCATTAGCCTATATACAACTCACCAATATCATCTACGACTAATGTGGGATAAACCCCACAACTCCCCTTCACACATTGGGCGTTAATTAGACTGCACCCACCTGACAAACTCTCATCAAATCATTAGGTAGAACCCATGAAAGAGACATCCACAATTGGTGTAGGCAAAACCTGGCTCGAACTTGACTCTGATACTACTTCTTGGGCCTTTTAGGCCCCCCAACCAAGCTCTAATATCAATATTAGGCTTTTGGGCTTCCAAAAAGACTTGCAATAAGTGTCATAGGTATCTCTTAATTCAAAAATTAATACAAAGAATAAGGTTTTCTCATTGGCCTATATATAATTCAACAACATCATCTACGACCGACGTGGAATAAACCCAACACTCACCACATAGCAAATGTACCCAAATATTTCTTTAAAAAATTATTAATAATTCTAGCGAATTGGGTCAGTTATTTCTCATAATAATTGCGGATAAAATCAATATAATTATCAATTTCATCGATAAAAAAACATCGTTAGCTGTACGCCCTGTGTGTTTACATGCCACCGGTGCATCTGGGAACACCGACGGGCGTACATACAATTACTTCACATGTCATATCATTCATAGCTGTGTTTACCATCGTCCTCTCTGTGAACCCTGATCTTGATTCCCAAGAGAGTTGAGCTGTTGCTAGTAAGATCGATTAGAATAGAAATGGCGGAAACTGCTATGGCCGTTCTCATTGATCAGCTGGCGCATCTGGTGGCCAACGAAGTGAAATTATTGGGTGGAGTGAGGGAGGAGGTGGTCGAGATCAGGAGAACGTTGGAGAGCATAAAGGGCCTCCTCAAAGACGCGGATAAAAGGCAGCAGAGCGAGGAAGGAGTAAAAGTATGGGTCAAACAAGTGAGGGAAGTTGCCTATGATATCGAGAATGTGATCGACGAGTTCCTCTTACGCATGGGCAGACCTCATTCCCGGCAAGGCTGCGCCGGCTTCCTCCGGAGGTGCACCAGCTTGTTCCGGCACCTCATGGCCAGACATAGGATTGGAAGCGAAATTCAGAGCATCAAAGGCCGGCTACAGAGCATTTCAGAACGAAGAAGCGAGTTCTCCTTGGTCTCGTCCACTGCTGAAGATGCTCCCTCGTCCAACTCGAGCGTCCATGACCCAAGATTGACTGCGCCTCTTTTACTCGAGGAGTCTGAAGTCGTGGGCATTCACAAGCCGAGGGAAGATTTGAATAAGCTGCTGCTTACCGGCAGTCCCAAGCCGATGGTGGTGTCGGTGTTGGGAATGGGCGGTCTGGGCAAGACGACTCTGGTTCGAAGAGTGTACCAGAACGAGGAGGTGAGGAAGATCTTCAACAGCTTTGCTTGGATCACCGTGTCTCAATCATTTTCCCCCGAGGAACTCTTGAAGGGCATGCTCAAAGAATTCGTCAAAACCGAGGAAGGATCAAGCGGCGAGGAGATCAACAACATGAGCTATCTCGAGCTGGCTGAGTCAGTGAGGAGCCATCTCCATGACAAGAGGTACGTTGTTGTGTTGGACGATGTTTGGAATATAAGGGCTTGGGAAAACTTGGAACCTGCATTGCCTAAAAATGAACTCAAGAGTAGAATCATAGTGACAACCCGCAAACATGAGGTTGCCTCTTATTGCTCAAAATCCTCTGAATTTGTTTACAAGTTGGAGCCTCTCCCTGAAACGGAGGCCAGGACACTTTTCTGCCGAAAAGTGTTCAACAGCAATGTATGCCCTCCAGAGTTAAAAGAATCCTCCGAAAGGATTCTTGAAATTTGTGGGGGGTTGCCACTGGCAGTTGTCACAATTGGAGGCCTTTTTTGACTAAGAACAAAACTTCGATAGAATGGGCTCTGGTCCAACGAAATTTGAGTATAGAGCTACAACACAACGATGTGTTTGATAACATGAAGAGAGTACTTTGGCTGGGCTATGATGATCTCGCATACCATCTCAAACCATGTTTTCTCTACTTCAGCATTTTCCCCCAAGATTACCCCATTGCAAGGGGTCAAATAATCCGGACTTGGATTGCCGAAGGTTTTGTCAAACCCATAAAAGGTATGACATTGGAACAAATTGCTGAAGGTTATCTCAATGAGCTTGTTCATAGAAGCTTGGTTGAGGTGGTTCAGTTCAATACATATGGAAGGGTGAAACGATGTCGTGTCCATGACTTAATGCACGACTTGATATTTTTCAAGTCAAAAGAACAAAGCTTCATTTCTTGGGGAAGTGGTCATGAAACAGAATTGCCCGATCGAGTGCATCGACTATCCATCCACAGTGGAAACTGCATTTCTCAGAGCTGCAGTTTATCGGAGGTTCGATCCCTACATATTTTCGTAGCAGAAAATATGCCAGACTTATCAAGGTTTCGGATGCTAAAGGTGTTGAACCTCAGTGGCTTACCGTTGGAAAAATTCCCTGATGGAATTGTGAACTTGTTCCATTTGAGATACTTGAACTTGAGGAAGACACTCGTTAATGAGATTCCCAACTCAATAGGGAAGCTTAGGAACTTGCAAACCTTGGACCTTAAATTCACCTACGTTTCAGAGTTGCCCATTGGGATCCTTCATTGTCGTCACCTACGCCTTATACTAGCGTACCACTTTTATTACGAGAACTCGATTTCTTTTGTGGCAGGTGTGAAGATACCAGGAGAATTGGGTACGTTAACATCTTTACACAAATTGGGTACACTTGAGCTGGACGGTAGTAAGCAGCAGGCTCAGGAGCTGAGCAAACTGACCCAGCTATGGACTTTGGGCATCCACACGGTGAAAGAGCAAGATTGGGTGGCCTTGCGTGAATCTGTTTCCGGTATGAAACACCTTGAAACGCTTTGGATAAATACTGATAGGGAGGACAAGCCGCTTGATGTGAAATTTTTGTCAAGTCTCTCGCCCAGCCTAAGAGTCGTATGCTTGAGGGGGTATCTTCATATGTTGCCGAAAGTGACAGAATCATTTGAGAAGCTTGTCAAAATTGAGCTCATTTCCTCAAGATTGCTTGATGATCCTCTTGAGACATTTGGTCACTTACCCAACCTAGCCGCACTAGCACTGGAGATTGCCCACGATGGAGAATACATGCGTTCTGGAACAAAAAGCTACCCGGGTCTCAAACGTTTGTGGATTAGAGGTTGTGGGTCTCTAAAGCACATCGAGATAGAGAGAGGTGCAATGCCTAAACTTGAGTATTTCACGATCACTATTTGTCCAAGCCTGCAAAAAGTGCCAGACGGTTTTGAAATCTCACAACCCTCAAGGAGCTCAATCTATATAACTTGCCTCGGAATTTGATAAGAAGGATAGGACAAAACGGTGAAGATTGGGAAGCTGTGAAGCACATACCCTTGATCAAACATTTCAACAAGCGGAGAGGTATGAGTTACTGCGAAGTGCTCTCTTAAGGAACATGAAACCAGATGGCATTTTGCGCTTACGTCTGTCCCGTTTATAATTATGTTACGCAGTTAGAAAATTTTTTTGTAAAGTTAGTGTCTATACATTTTGATGTCTTTCTTTGTTTCCTATAATACTTCGCTATTGGATACCTTCTTTTTGTCCGGAAGTTTTAATGGTTTTCCTTGACTCCGCCCCATCTAGAATCTACAAGTCTTATATGAGAAAACTATTCTATATTTGACAACTGTGTTTAATTTTTAATAAAAGGATAACAAATAATTCATTATGATTTGTCGTTCATTAATGAAAAGGATAACAAATACGTGTATTATCAACTTTTATTTTTCATATTTATCCCTTTAATCTACTCATATTAAAGAAATCATGAAAAATTAATAAAAATATTTTTCAATGTATCCTAGATAAATAGTCAGGTAATCAGAAAGGTAAACGAGTTGTATATATGCAGGGGCATAAATAAGCCAAACCTGTTCGCAATTATTTTACATTCGGCTCTGTTCAACTCGTGTTTACTAATTTTATTTTCGAAAAAATACACGGCCCAAAATGGATAGCTCGTTGAAAACTATTTTTTAAAATGTATTCTTGATATGAAGGTAAAAGTGAAGGTGCTAAGATTGTTTTGGTGCAAAGCAAAAGTAGACCAAAGTTTTTACATATTGTGACTTAACAATCTTAAGGATGTCTACTAAGGGTTTTATTTGTGAGAAAATGAACATTTTATGCAGACTTGGTGTAATGTAGGTGTATCTTTTCAGGTTAAAATTGTTTCCTCCATATTGTGAAGATGGCAAGATTTAAGAGGTACTTATAAATAGTAGATTTTCAAAAGGAGATCTAAGTCTTAGCTGTTGATTCTTGAGATGTCAAGGATAGTACACTATTTTATAAACTGTACGATCTTATGGATTTCGTCCTAAGATGAATGCAAAAGACAAGATGCTTAAGTTGTGTTTATTTACGAGAAAACGAATATAATTTCGTGTTCTTTGGTGTATGCAGGTGTTTCCTTTAAGGTCAAAATTGTTTTCATCATCTTGTGGAGATAGCAGCATCATGGGTGACTCCTACACAATCCAAATCAGCTCTAACTTGGTTGATCGGCTGATAAGTAAGAATGAGAAGACAAGAAAGAAAACCAAGAAGTCCAAACCCAGGGATGCTGATAGTTCACGACTGCCTCATAGCCAGAGTAGTCAACTGCAAACTGAAAGATTTGATGGGCATAAAGCTCTGGTTCCTAGTGGAGGATGGCCGCTTCAGCCTCCTTTTGTTTTTGCCAGTAACCACTCCACTGCCCTCACTGACTTATGCAAATGAGTTGCGAGAAATTGGTCTACCCTTAAAGAGAGTGAAACTGTCCTAGAGAAGTTAAAGAATAGAGAAGCTGAAATGGCTCGAGAGCTTACTCAAAAAGCCAAGGATCTTCATGAGAAGGAAGTCAAACAGCGGTCACAAAAGTCTACCCCATGTTTATCTGAACAAAAGGCTTGCCTTGATTGTTACAATAAACATTCAGATCAACCCTTGGTGTGTGCAGATGTGGTTAAGAATTTTTCTGATTGTGCTCAAAAGGCTTGGCAGGATGTTCGTGCTTCTGATAAGAAGTAACTTGAATGTGCTTCCACGCATAAAATCATTGCCGGCTTGTCTCTATAAGATACTATGTTTCACAAGTGTCGTTGTTTTCCATCATTTACGCTAATAATTGAAAATTTACCTCAGACGACTCCTTTCGTTTGAGGTGAAATAGGCGGAAATGAGGTTACATTTTCTTTTGCGATACAAAATCATTCTTCCATGTTCAGTTTTTGCACAATATGAAAGCAGCAACATTGTTGAGAAATTGTTCTGACCATACTCAACCACACTGTAAGTTTGTGCCAATTTAATTGCTTAGTAACTTAAAATGTTAGTTCCATCTCTCTCTCGGTGGGTTGTGTTTGGTTCTTCGGAATTAATCTTCCCTAAAATCTGTTATAGATACTTGCCAGGCGTTTTGCCAGTAACTTCAGGGGGATTCACGTTTGGCATATGCCTGCCCTGATCGAGATCTTTGGAGATAATTCTGTATTGCAAGTTTGTCTTTTTTCTTTCTTTTTTAAAACGCATTTATCCTGGAATGTGATGCAACTTCTTAATGCACTTTTGTGGTGTGACCTTAGCTTTTCATCTTGAGCATCTTTGAGTTAATTTAATTAACACAAATCATTGAAGGTTTGTGCACTATTTGTTAACTACTAACCATTGTTTTTATCTTACTCTGGATTGAAAATGGGTATCGTAGAGTTTAATTCGATGCACAAGAATACCTATAAACCTCGTACCGATAATTATTGAACCGAGTGAACTCGAGTCGACACTGAGTTCCAATGAAAGCAAACTCAACACCGAGTTCCAAGCCAAACTCAGCATTGAGACCTACCAGGACAACTCGACGACACTCGAAACCGAACAAGTTGAGAGCGCAAGGCATGCACTTTATTTCAGATGGTTTATCGAGCAGCGATCGTCCATTGTTTTCTCGTTTGTATTAATACATCACCCCGTACCGCCTCTTTGGCCAGGTTGGTGATCATGTTGGAATTGGAATAAAGGCTGTGTGATATGACCGGTGCAAATTGCCGAGAGCATCAGACATTTCTATTCCCTCAAGCTAAAAAACGTATGGATTAAGTTGCTGACGTATCAACACCATGCAACCTCTCCAGCCTCCCGGATAGGACAGTCCAATGCATGAAAGAAACCTCCATGGTTGTCTCCATCCAACCTCTCGGTGATGCCCATCCTGCATAAAATATGATAATGGCCCGCTTCTAGTGAATGAATGGCTTTGTTTATATATTTAGTCTTGTGGGTTTTCTTTCTTTCCTTTTTTCTTGATGACTTGCCATTGAGTCAATGCATGCTGGATTGGTGAGATTTTTTTGATTTTATTAGATATATGGCGTATTATCTTCAAATTCAGTAGATTACGAGTTGAGCCAATGGGTGGCGGCATTTTATCCTATTTGCATGCCGTTTTTCTTAGAAAAAATAGTACCAATGCAAAAGCTTTGAAAGCCAAAATCAGAATAACCATCCTAAATCCCCATTCTAATCAAAAGTGTCTATTTAATTGGTGCTATAATAACCACAGGAGGAAATTTGCGCTGCCTTGACTTGATTTGTAGATTGTAGGACCAATGAAAGGTATGGGAAGACTTTCAGTACAAAATTTTTTATTACAATCAATCACCTTAAGTCTAAATTTTCAATTATAGAAGTTAAATTTTAGTTACTGATCTCTGATATGTAAATTTAGTAGGCCCTAAGGATAATACAAATAAGAAATTAGCCTTAACATTGTTCCGGACTTTGGATGTCTCTTAGAGTACATATTGAACCCACTTTATAGCATAGAAAAGTATTATTTGTGCACCACAACTAAATTTCACTGGTCTTGCCATCCCACTAATAAAATTATAATTTTTTTATTTAAATTTATTATATATATACTTTTTGTCATTAGGTCGAATTTATTTGAATGGTTAAATTTATATTTTATTTGAATGGTTCATGCATATTAAATTAATTATTTGGTCATGACTTGTGATTTTATCAATCCGAATATTTTTGTTTATATTTTTATTTTAAAAAGGAGATAAAAATAAATTAATTTATATCTTACAGATAACAGCGGGTCTAATTGATCTGTAGGGCCGAGGCTTGTTGATATTTAGCATCATGCTATTTTTTATTTAAATACATGAAAAGAGAGTTAATTTGGACTCGAAATCAAGCTATTTTGTTTATACTCCAACCAATAATTAAGTCGGGCCAACCAGAGGGACATGTTTTCAAAAGTCCAGTTGACTCTAAAAATTCTGGTGAGTCTCCTTCGTCCCTTGTGGTTTTTTATAAAGCTGTTCTTGTAGCCAGCTAGGTTAATACATATGTTTATGTTAGTGTCATCTATGGTTAGTAATGAATTAAATTAGGCATTGTAGGTAGAAAAAATGTGAAAGATATTAAACCCAGTCAAAAGGAATATGGGCATTATGTGACAAGTGTACAATATATATACATAATGTAAGCTGTACAAACGTTTACCTCAAATTTTCACAAAGCTGAATATTCAAAGGAAAATTTTTAACCACGCTCAAACATCACAAAATGTTGCTTTATAAGCTCTGCTACTGTTTCTAATTTTAACAAAAATGAGTTAATATTATTTTTTTTGAGATTTCATACAAAATTTTTTATTACAATCAATTACCTTAAGTCTAAAATTTCAATTATGGAAGTTAAATTTTAGTTACCGAGCTCGATATTAAATTTAGTAGGCCCTAAGGATAATACAAATTAAGAAATTAGCCTTAATATTGTTAGGGTTTCGGAGGTCTTTTCGTGTACATATTGAACCCACTTTATAGTGCAGAAAGTATCTTTTGTGCACCACAACTAAATTTCACCGGTCTTGCCAACCCATTAATAGTATTATAATTTTTTTATTTAAATTTATTATATATTTACTTTTTGTCATTAGGTCTAATTTATTTGAATGGTTAAATTTAGATTTTATTTGAATGGTTCAATCATTTAAATTAATTATTTGTTCACGACTTGTGGTTTTATCAGTTCGAATATTTTCGTTTGTTTTTTTATTTTTGAAAAGGAAATAAACAATTTAATTATATTGATATTTATAAATAAATAATATTATTACGACATTTAATTAAAATTTTACACTATCATATCTTTTTAAAAGTGTGGCGGCGAAAAAATATTTGTAGATTGTAGGACAAATGAAAGGTATGGGAAGACTTTCAGAACAAGTCAATAAAATATGTGATTTTATCGGTCTGAATATTTTCGTTTATTTTTTTATTTTTAAAAAGGAAATAAAAAATTAATTAATTTATATATTACAGATAACAACAACAGGTCTAATTGATCTGTAGGGCCGAGCCTAGTTTACATTTAACGCCATGCTATTTTTTATTTAAATACATGAAAAAAGAGAGTTAATTTTAACCTAAGGTCGTGCTAGTTGTATACTCCAATTAATAACCTTTAATTAAATCGGGCAAGTTAAGTCGAGATTGACTCTTAAATTTCTTCCAACAAGTCAAGAAAAATTATTAAATTATTTTATTTTCTTCATCCCTTTTAGTTTTTTATAAAGCTGTTCTAGCAGTTAGCTAGGTGACATATGGTCGCTAATTTAGAAGATCAGCGGGAGATTGAATCAGATCATCAAATTAGTAGGAAAAAATGCGAGATGAGTGGGTGATTGATTTGGAGAGGGATTTAGAAGCCGGTTGTTTGGATGGAGGCTATGGTGGTCGTGGAACGCCACCACCCATCTTCAGGGTGCCGGAGGAGGAGAGAGAGAAGAATGCGTAGGCTTACCATCCGGAGTTGGTGTCCATTGGTCCGTACCATCACGGCGAAGAGCGGTTGCGGGGAATGGAGAAGCACAAACGGCGAGCACTTCTTCATTTTCTCCGTAGATCGAACCAAACTCCGGAGGAGTGCTTGGGCATGCTTCGTGCCAAGCTAGCGCCCCCACCGCCACCGGCGTCGTCATCGCAGGCGATGCCACCATGGGCATCGCAGATGATGTTGGCTTACGACAATCTCGACGAAAAATGGAAAGATGATGAGTTGTTCTTGAAGATGATGCTGATGGATGGATGCTTCATCGTTGAGATTCTGCTCACATATGCTGGCGTTGTCGATGACTACGACAAGGATGACCCCATCTTCAGCCATCGTGGGCACTTTTACAAAGCGCCTTCTATCAGGAGGGACCTGCTCTTGATCGAAAACCAGATTCCCCTTCTTGTCCTCCAAACACTCTTCGCCTCTTCTGGCGCCAAAGTAGAGGTTTTTACTGCCTGCAACTTCTTATATTCTCTCTTTTCGCGCGAGCTTTGTTAAACGTCATATATATATATACCGCCTAATTACCTGTATCCAACATTATATGACATGATGACCAGGGGTATGAAAATAGCGACGGCCTAGTCAAATGTCTATTGAAGTTCTTGCCACAATGTCTAGGTCAATTCAAGCATGGCTCATCGCTGGATCTGTTATGAATATTGTTAGTAGATGAGTAGGGTTGTTAGTAGGGGTAATTGGGTAGGGGTGTTTGGGTCATTTCACTAGGGAAGATGCCTACAAAAGGGGGCTGTAACAGAATTGTGTAACAACTTTTGTTTTGAAAATCAAATTCACCCTTTTGGAGATTGCTCCACCCCTTCCCTCCTTTCTTGGAACCCAAGGAACAATGGCGTCCTTGTTCTCCTCCTTTGGTTGCTGAAATTGCAGCCCTTCTTCCATCCTTCTTGCTGTTGATCTTCATCCCCTCTCTTCCAGGAAGTTCACCCTCAAGATGGCACCAGCAAAGCAGAGTTCCAAGCCTTCCAAGGGCAAGGAATTGGTTGTGGAGCTTGGAGAAGAAGCACCTTCCAGATTGGTATCAGAGCAGGTCGAGGGAGGTACGTCTTCTTCACCCCATCTTGATGAATTATCCCAGATTAGGAAGGTTCAAGATCAATTGATTGCTGCCATTACCAATATGTCATCAAAATTTGATTTATTACTGCAATCAAGAAGTGATGGTTTGGGAAATAGAGAAGGGATTGGGACAATTCAGGGAGGGTTCCTGCAATGGGGATGGAGAGGGATGATCCATTGCTGGAATCCCATGTTGGACGCCCTCAAGAGGTGATGGAATCCCATGCTGGACGTCCCCAAGGGGTGTTGTTGTCATCAGCTGAGAGGGGGCGTCACCATGAGGGGCTGTTGCAGGGTATGGTTGATCATCATCCAGGAGCACATCCAATTTCAGCAGGGATGGGGCGACCTTGTGAAGATGGGTTGCTTGGTAGGCGACCTTGTGAGGATGGATTGCAGGGTAGGCAATCTTATGATGATTTGTTGCATGGTAGGCGACCTGGTGATGATGGATTGCAGGGTTTGAACCACCAAGAACAGCTGGAAGAGGCGCTGTTGCAAGGAGGAAGGAAGCAATTCGGTATGGGCAGGAGAGGAAGAGCACCTGTTCGACAAAATTTCCAGGAAGGTGCTGCCCAAAATTGCAGGGATATTGCTGCCTATGATGACCCAAATGAAGACTTCTTGAAAGGCTCCAAGATCAGCTTCCCAAAATTTGATGGAACCAAGGACCCAATTTCATGGTTTAGTAGGGCAGAAAAGTTTTTCAAGCTGCACCACGTCCAAGAGAGATTGCAAGTTGAGTTGGCAAGTTTTCATTTGGAGGATGATGCACAAATTTGGTTTGATATGCTGCAAGAACATCATGGGATGCCTAGCTGGCCTGAATTGAAGGAAGCCATGAATCTTCAGTTTGGTCCCTCGGAGTATGAGGATTTTTATGGCGACCTTACTCGGTTAAAACAGGACACATCAGTTCAAGAGTACACCGTTCAATTTAACCGGTTGGCCACTAGAGCTGGAAGCATGACTGAAAAGCAGAGAATCAGCAGCTATACTTGTGGTCTCAAGCCTCAATTGAGAATGGAGGTGAAAGCTAGGAAGCCGGACACCTTATTGGACGCTCAAGGGCTGGCTAGACATTTGGAGAACCATGTGAATCAGAAATCAGCAACAATTGGGAGAGCAATGAACAGGGGATATCAATATGCAGCTGGAACGTCTAACAAGGGAGGAAGTTTTGGGTCGGTCAAGGCTGATGTTGGGGTAGCAGCAGAGCAGCAACTCAAGGAGATTCCTCATGGACGGAAATTCAGCATCAAACAATTGCAAGAGAGAAAGGAGGCTGGTTTGTGTTTCAGGTGTGACGAGAAATTTGTACCCGGACACAAGTGTAAAAGGTTATTCGTCATTGAAGTGGAAAGGGAGGAGGAAATGTCGGAGGAGGACGATAGTGACCCGGAAGATGACTCCCTTACTCCAGCCATCTCCTTGAATGCTTTGACGGGAATCATTACCTCAAACACCATGAGGGTTATCGGAAGAGTGGGTGGACACCAAGTGACAATTCTGATTGATTCGGGAAGCTCCCACAATTTTGTGAATGCAAAGCTGGTTCAGAAATTGAAGTTGCCAAAGGAAACCAGCAATGGACCCAAAGTTCAGATTGCCAATGGCGACCGAATGAGTTGTGGGGAAGGTGTTCAGCTATCAAGATTGAATTTCCAGGATATGCTACTACTTCGGAATTTTTCATACTTCAGCTCGAAGAGATTGACATCGTTTTGGGTATCCAATGGTTGAAGACGTTGGGGCCAATCCTATGGGACTTTGAATCCCTCACGATGTCCTTCAAAGATAAAGAGAAAACAGTGGAATTAAGAGGGCAGATCACTCCTCCGGATCAGTTGTGTGATAAGAAGCGTATTTCACAATCTTTCAAACAAAGAAAACAGGGGTTATTGATGAACTTGCAAGTGGTGAACAGCAGGGGTTTGGGTCTACCGGAACCTACTTTAACAGCTCAACAACAAGATGGATTGGATCAGCTGTTGCTAAGGTTTGACAAAGTGTTTTCTGTACCCAAGGGGCTGCCACCTACACGCCCTCATGACCACCATGTGAACCTCAAGGAGGGAACGATGCCGGTAGCCGTGAGACCGTATCGGTATCCTTACTTCCAGAAAAATGAAATTGAGAGACAAGTAAAGCAATTACTGGAGGATGGAGTAATTCAGCCTACATCAAGTCCCTATTCAGCTCCGGTGTTGCTAGTCAAGAAGAAAGATGGAAGTTGGAGGATGTGTGTTGATTATAGAGCTCTCAACAAGGCAACGATAAAGGATAAATTTCCCATTCCCAACATTGATGAACTCTTGGATGAATTACATGGTACTACCTATTTTTCTAAGCTGGATTTGAGGTCAGGTTATCATCAAATAAGAATGCATGGAGAGGATGTCCACAAAACAGCTTTCCGGACACACCATGGGCATTATGAGTTCAAGGTTATGCCGTTTGGATTATCCAATGCCCCTTCCACCTTCCAAGCTTTGATGAATGAGGTATTTGCTCCATATCTCAGAAAATTTATATTAGTTTTCTTTGATGATATTCTTATCTACAGCAAGTGTTGGGATGAACATCTATACCATCTTGAGTTGACGCTAGCTGAATTGCTTAGACATGAGTTGTATGCTAAGAAGGAAAAATGTTCTTTTGGGTTGCGTCAAATTCAGTATTTGGGACATGTTATCTCATCCGAAGGTGTTGGTGTGGACAAGGAAAAAATAGAGGCTATTGTGAATTGGCCGACGCCGAGATCAGTTAAGAATATAAGAGCTTTTTGGGATTAGCTGGGTATTATAGAAAGTTTATCAAGGGCTTTGGTACTCTAGCAGCTCCATTGTCGGATTTACTGAAAAAGGATGCTTATCATTGGGACCTTCTCGCGGAACAAGCCTTCCATGATCTGAAACAAGCTCTCACAAAGGCTCCGGTGCTGGTGTTACCAAACTTTGATATACCCTTTGTGATTGAGTGTGACGCGAGTGGGATGG
>JAURVB010001435.1:0-49089 GCA_033002965.1 Piper betle | reverse complement strand
TTAGTACTAGAGTAGCTGGATATTTTATCATTGATCAAATTGAGTTAGTAGCTAAATGATCACTTCTTGTTTCATTATGACAATGTTACAAACCCTATTTTAAGAAGAGCTGCTCTTAATTCCTCTTTAGCTTTTCAAATCATTTTGCAGAATATTGACATATATATATATGTGTGTGTGTGTGTGTTATTCAGCCATTTTCCTTCTTGTTGCTACTCCTCAGCAATTAGTCAACATGTAATCCAGCCAAGCGTTTGCAAATATGAAATATTATGTCTCCTTCATTTTTTTTTCTAGCCCCTCTTTAAACTATGATATATTTTCTTGTTTATGGTGTTCATTGAATTCTTGGTACTGTAGACTTATATTTTCGTTGGTCACATAATTCGGATTGATGTGCAACAGATTTAATTAATAGTTAGCGCTTATGATTTTTAGATATCTAATATTATTCTACGCTACTGTTAAAAGTCACTCATAATTGACATGTTATCATATTGTTCTAACTTTGTGCAAGACTGTAACTTGTTAAGGAATATACAGTGGAGATGAAGAACATCTTGTCAGGCGAAGATAATCCAATTCAAGTTTATTGGAAGCTCTTGCTCCTTTTCAAAGGTGGTTTAGCCGAGTCATCATCTTTGGAGCAGAGCTTCACTAACGTAAAGAAGGATCTTACAGATATAATGGAAGTATTGCAAGAAATTGAAAAATGGAAGAAGCAAATAGCCGATAACTTTGAAGTCAAAATTCGATCCTTTAATCAGTTCTCACAATCAACTCCTGACCTCACTGAGGCTGAAAATTTCATGAAAGATGTTGAGGATGGGGTTAACGAGACCAAACAAAAGCTGTGTGATTTTGTTCCCTTATTTGCTTTAAAATGGCATATTCAAGAGCTAAAGAAGACTCAAGGCATGCACAAGATAGTATCTAGTTACATAAATAACAAAACATGGCAAGATTATAATGCCATGAACGATCAGTTAAAGAGATGTTTCCTTTGCATGACCATTTTTCCTGAGAATGCGATCATAAAACCAAGAGACATCATATATTGGTGGATTGGAGAGGGCCTTGTAAATCCTACCCAAGGCAAAACATCTGAGCAGGTTGGCAAAGAACTCTTCAAAGAGATACTAGAGAAGAGCTTGATCAATCCCGGTGAAGGGAGAAGTAGAAGAATGATGAGATATTTAAATGAGCCAATTTATCTCGATCTCGATAGGCGACGAATACAGGCTGCATCAAAGACTTGTACATTGGATCCTAACATCCGATCTAAGGCAATTTCATATGCCAAGGACACCAAATTTTTTGCATTTGATTCTGAAGGTATGCCAACGGCATGGTCACCTGGTGGCCCTCCTCGTGCTTGTCTGGAAGCGAATCCGCCGAATCAAATACTAAGTGTTTCTCCTCCTAATCACTCATTTGGGCTCATCACATTGCTCAACTCATATGGGCAGAATGTCAAGTTCTCAAACGACAATGATTATGAACTGCAGAACTTGATGGTTCTGCAACTTGAAGGTGGCCAAGTTGTGCCAAAAATCATCGAATTCGAATCATCAACACTGATGCTTTCTTCAAAGTTTTGTTGAGCCTCAAAGACTTAAGGTTCTTCGGTCTGCAAGGTGTTTTTGGTGTCAAAGAATTACCTGATAACATCCACGAGTTATCAAGTTTGGTAATATTAGATTTAAGAGCTTGTCATGACTTGGAAAGTTTACCATCCAGTGTTGGGGAGTTTAAAAATCTCACTCACTTGGATGTGTCACAGTGTTACCGACTCGAGTATTTTCCAAGTAGCATTCAAAATTTGGAGCAACTACAAGTTCTTAAAGGATTTGTATTTGGCTATCCAAAATACAATGATCAGGCGGACATGTCCCACTTGGTAAGGATGAAGATGCTTAGAAAATTGACTGTCGACTTTAGTGAGAAGTCCACTATTTCAAGCTCACAATTAGAAGCAGGGAAGAACATGAAGAGCCTTCGTTCTCTTACTATTACATGGAGAAGTAGCAAGTACAAATCAAATGGAGGGAGTAGTTCAACATTGGATTGGATCCCATCCAGCTTAGAGAAATTGGATCTTCGCTGCTTTCCTTTGGAAAAAAACCCCATAGCCTTTGTCCGGAAAACCTACCGCATTTGGAGAGACTCTACTTTCGGGGAGGCAATTTAAGAAGCATGCAAGAATTTGCCTACCTCCTAGATGAGGTCTGGGTAGTTGAAGTTTTACGTTTTAGACGTTTAGAAATCTTGGAAAATTTCAAACTTGAAATGTTGCCCTCATGTTTTCCTCACATAAGAACAGTTGAGATAGTGGATTGCCCCAAGTTTGAAGGTGAACCCGGATTGTATACTTATGGAGAGGACAATGAAGAAGGTCGATCGTGGATCAGACAAGCAGAAGAAGCTGCAGATATTGAACAGGCAGACATATTCTGTGGAGGCATCAAGTATGGACCTGTGCATCTATCCATCCATGAGCCAGAGGAAAGAGGAGATTATCTATTGAACGCTATGAGTCAAATCATCCAACAAAAGTCGGCCAAAGCCATGGTTCTTGCTTCCAAATGTGGTCTCTACCTGTTCACATGGGGAGTCATATTTGGCCTCTTGTCTCTCATATTGGGTCCTATCATCATCCTCTTCTTTCTACTTCCATACTATGATCCCCTTCTCGGCCTAGCTCTTCTAGTCCTCTTCCTTCTTCTCCTCAAATTCAAACAGGAACTCTTGATGGCGGGATCATTTTTATTGTTTGGGAGCAGTTGTGCAATGTGTGAGTTTGCTAAACGAACAACTTTTGCTCTGGTTCAGATGAAGTCAAGAGCACTTTTGCATGGGATGGGACTGTTTGCTTTGTCTGAGTTTGTTCTTGTTCGGCTCTTTCCTCGAGTGGCAGTGTTCTTGTTAATGGTTATTCCTATCCGAGCTAGGCCAAGATGCTTGGAAGTAGTGGAACACGGGTCCTTCTACCTGGGTCTGGCTCTCTTTGCCTTGTCTTGTCTTTCCTCATATACTGGGGTGATACCTCTAATAATTCTGCTACTTTGCTTGCTTTCCATGGGCTGTGTATCGATCTTTGGTTTTGATCTTAAGATAGGAGGAATTGCTGGAGTAAAAACATTGACTGAGTTGTTTATAGAGTATCTGGATTGAAGTTTGTAATCTCATGATATTTTAAAGTTGGAATACCTATGTCATGATTCTCTTTGTATTAACCCAATGTTGTTATAACTTGTTGATTTCAATATATAAAACTGTAAATAAGTGCAGCTACTTCTGAAATGCAAGAATCATGCAATCTTTGTGCAGAGATTTCTTCTTTCTTTTTTTTCCCAATACGCACAGGTCATCCTGAGAAGTCGCATGTATTGGAGCTCAAGATCACTTCCATTATCCTATCTGCAGTTATAAATTATATGGTTAAGGTTTATATGAAAAAATATGAACATGAATTAAGGTATTAGACATATAAAACTAAAAATAAAGCTAGATTATTTACAGCTTAAATTCCTTCCATCCGTATCTAAACTCGACGCTTTATCATTAAGGAAATCCAGAGATATTGGACTCCTTAATCAGGCCTGGTCCATGTTGGGTTAAGCCCACAAATCCAATATATAATGGCCGTGTCACTCATCCTAATTGGTTATTAAGAAGTGGTTATTATTTTCTTTAAAAAACAGAGAAAACAGATCTCCCAGAAAAGGTGAACAGAATTTACATGAATTTTTTGTATAGTTATTATAATTTACAATAAGTTGGTTATTATTATCATGGAAAATCTCTTCCCAAAATTTTTTTCTTTACATGTGTTTTTTGTGAGAAATGCGCAGAGATGAAATTTCTAAAGAGTGAAATATCAATGATTTTTCATGATTTATTATGATTTTTTATTTATTTTATACTAGCTAAATAAAGCCTTAATTTTTCCTAACATGAGAGAGAAACTGAGGAGCATTCCTCTCCCTTTCCAACGATTCTACAAAGAAAACAAGAATGAATCTAAGTTGTAATAGATTTTTTTGTGTGTGACTAAACCCAAGACGTGTAAAATAAAACAAATAATTTTTATTTGATTATAACAACAATACGCAATCTTTAAATCATACCAATTTGTTGGGACGGGAAATCATTAATTCTTTCACTTAAAACTGATAAAAAGAAGCATACAGGTAGTATAGTATGGTGAATAAAACACATTTCGAGCAAGCCAATTTAGCAAGTATGCTTGATATAATGTTTACATTTATTTTTCAAGCTAAATGTTTACATTCCTTAAAAAAATTGCATCTCTTTTTTTAATTGAGTTCTCAATAAATTTTGATGATAAAAAATTTTTGTAATAATTTTGTTATCTACAATACAGGTTAAAGTTGTGCCTAGCATAAAATATTTTTATTTTTAAAATATTTTTCTCTTCCTTCCCCTCTACCCCCTCCCTCCTCTAGCCCCTCAGCTTTTATCCAACATATTAGATATAATATAAAACTCTAAAAATGAATAGGTTATTTTATTTCAAAATAAATCTTAAATATTATTAATTTAAAATAATTTAATAATATATATATATATATATATTATTTCCAATAAGTTTTATTTATTGTCTCTTCGTATTTTGCTATTATGGAATGTGTAAGCTTATTATTGTTTTTTCGTATTTCGTTATTATAGAAAGTATATGTATTTATGATTAATTTATTTTGACTTTTTATATCTTATTTTTTTCGTTTTCACACACTAAATTATATCTATATAAGCATATCCTTCTCACCTTAAAAGGGGGAACTCGTATGAAATAACTACCTTTATTATTTCAACATGGTCGTTTATTTTAACGTTTGTTGAAATTTATCATTTAAGTTAGTTACTTGTTGACATATCCGTACGTCAACCATATTTTGAAGCCATATTTTGAACTGTATATTTTTTTATATTAAGTTATTACTAGATTTCTAGTTTTATTTAGTGGCATGGGTTATTATGTTGGCCTATGCATCAACTATGAGTATTTTCTATATGATCTTACTAGTACAAGCATGTTACTGTTGACTAAATTTTAGTACATGTATACATTTATTTATAATACGGGCATGTTATTGTCAACTAGATTTATATACACGTATATATTTGTATATGATATAAGTCTGTTACTCGTCAATTAGATTTGTGTATATATATATATATATATATATATATAAATATATATATTTGTTTAAAATATGGGCATGTTACTATCAACTAGATTCCTGTACTATGTATATATTGGTGTATGATATGAACATATGTATCGTGAGTATGTTACTGTTGATTAGACTCTGGTACATGTATATATTTTGTATGATACAAGCATGTTATTATTAACTAAATTTCAGTATATATATATGTATATATGAGGTCTGATTAAATTTTGGTATATCTATATATTTATTATAATATAGATATATTATTGTCGACTAAATTTCGTTACATGTATATATTTATGACATTGTGCGTGTTCTGGCATAATATGTATTTATGTGTGTATTTATATATGTATGTATAATTTTTGTTGCTTGTTGAGTAGTTCTGACCTATGTTTTTGAGCCGCTTCTGTGAAGCTTTAACATCACACTTTGGTCTGTCAATAGACCAAAAAGTTGGAATGTTATATATAAGGTTGAACATTTAATAAATTTCATACACTTTATATATTTTCATGCTAATCAAACAAAGCTTAACGCAGAAGAGATTGTCAATATTAAAAATATATATTTAGAGTAACTCTAAAATAAAATATGTTTGTAAATAATATTTTTATTAATAAATTGTTTCATAGAAAAATTAATGTATGTGATTCATAACTTAATAATTGTAGTCCTGTTTTCACATTGTAATGTTACAAGTTATCGATAAATTATTGTATTAAAGGTTATCTCTAAAAATTTAAAATTAATTATTTTTGTTACCATTTCTTTTATAAATGTAAATTATTAAGAATACTAAAAATATGATATAATATAGAAACTATTTTAGATCGTTAAAGGTTTACCTAAGGATAAGAAAATACATTAGTTTTACATGAATAATTTGAAGTACATTAATTATACTTAAATAATAATAATATTTAGGCGTTGGATTGTCCGCTCCCGTAGATTGTGTCTTTTATCGAGGATGCCCTTGCCGCGCAAAGGAATAATGCGATAAAAATAAAATATCACAGGCATAAAATAACACGCAAAAAATTTTAAATAGTTCATTAAAGTTCAACTTTAACTTAATACAAAATAAAATTAATACTCACAATCTATTAATTTTCAATTCTTTTATAAATTACAAATCTTAATAAAAATTTTGCCACTTTTAAATAAATTTGTCTTTGAGGTATTCGACTTTAATGATCTAGCGAGTCGTCTTCTTTAATCTTCAAATCTTAACAATTAACTTTGCCAACCAATTTAGCAAAGTCCTCTTTTCATCGCGCGACAACAACAAATGGCAACTCTTCGTGGCTAGCTTCACGTCACGATAAAAAATGATAACTTTCCATACTCATGTGGCAGCAATAGATTTCCTTCCCCTCAACTAGCCTCGTAGGACCAGTATCCCCTGTTCGGTGGCAGCAATCTTCTTAGGTTGGACAAACCACAGCTCAAGGCAAAGCATATGTGAAGCCGTTCCCTTCAACAAAGCTTTGACGATCATTCACCAAAGTGGACTAGGCTTGCAACGGGACCCCTAACAGCCACAGCAACTTCTCCCCTTCACATACTTTTGCAGCAACAACTCTTCTTCATGGTTCTTCACAAAGACAAGGTGGCAACTTCTCTCTCGCCGCAGCAAGGCTTCGATGCAATAGCTCCGAGGGTCGGCAAGGTTCAAGGCAATACGAAATCAGTAGATCCGGGGGTATTCCACAGTGATGAGTTAACAGGAAATCAGCACCTTGTAACCCCCCTTATTCTATTAGCACCAACACCCCTGTTCTGGGGATGACAGACTCCAATGGAGAGGACAGCAGCACGGTTCAGGTCTCCTCCACGGCTGCAAGGCAGTATTATTGCAATAGGCGGTGGAGTACTGCACCACTCCTTCACCACGGCCAGGTTCCAATATCGGCAAGCTTCGACGTCCGTCCTCTGTTTTCTGTGATTTGAACCTTAGTCGGCCAGCTAGATGACGACTTTGCCGCACTCCAAAGATGGTTTACCTGCATTGCCTTTTCCAAGCGGCAAGGCGGTATGGCTCCAGGAGGGCTCCTTGGCAGCAACAAGGTGGCGGACAGCGGCGAACTTCGACAACAACCTTTCCGGTTGGCAAGACAATATGGTGACCTTCCTTTCGCAACAACAACATCGATAGTAGGATCTTTCTTGATTTGGTTGCACCAACTGGGGGATCCTCTCCAAAGATAGATACGTAGCACAGTAGGCCCGGCTCCAATGATGCTTCTTCGAGGCAGCCGCAACAGGGCTTGAAGGCAGCACGATGACTGACCTCCAAATCTCGTTGGCAGTTTCTCAAAATGATGGGAATAGCAACTCTTTGCGAGGTAGCATCAAACTTTCTCCGATGGCTCAGACGATCAACGATCAGAAGGTTCTGAACGCCTATAGCTCCCCAATTCTCCACAAAGATAGGACTCTTCGGCGTCGTCGGCTCTAACTCGTCTCTGCGGCACGACAACTCTCAGTTTTACAGCAGGAGCAACAAGCAATCGTGAGACTTTCTCCCTCTCGGCAAAGCAACTCAAAGATTACAGACGGCCATCCGGGTTAGCACTCCTTAGCAGCAGCGAACTCCGGCCCTCTCCTATGGGTCCGGCGAGTGATAAGTTTGAATCGCAAGGATTCGCTGCTATGGATGGCAGCAACAACACTTAGCAGCGACCCCCATCTCCAAGGCAGCAAGGGCAGACTTTGGCGGCGCTGGTACTCGTCTCCTTGGTCGGTCAGCAGGGTGATGGACAGCAACAAGGTGTTGCGGCGGCGGCCATGCTTCACGACGGCAGCGAAACTTGAACGACCTCCAAGAGTGTTGGGCCTCGAAACGCCGGTGGATGGGTAGCTATCCTTGGCAATCTTCTTGTCTTCCCCAGGTTGACAGCCAAGGCTCCGAATAGGCTACGAATAGATCTCCCGGCCAGCAGCAGCAATCCAAGCTATGCGCGACGGCGAGATGACTCCAACAGCTGCAAATGTCCCCAAAGTTGCACGTCTGGCCAGTGGTTGGAGATCTGGCGTCTCAAATTTTCTGCACTGCTTTTTGCCACCTTTATGTAAACGAGGAGAGCGTGTTTTTGAATTCGATGTTTGGTAAATATATGTGATTTCGTTTGATTATTTGACTAATTTTGATGTCCCCATCCGTTCGAGTTGATTTTATTCAAAATTTATAGTATTTAAGTTTGACTTATTTATCTTTGGCTCTCTATATTTTTAAATAGAGTTTGAGTTGAGGAAATATTTATATTTAGTTTATGTTCGATTTATATAAGATTAAAATTTTTTTTAATACTATATAAATTTAACGTGATTTCAATATTATTAACGAGTCGAGTCGTGCCTGGATGTTATTAGTTATAGAGCATGTTATATGGATGTTGTGGTGTTTTTTTATTTTATGGTATTTTTTCATATCTTTTTAGATTTTTTATAAGATTTATTATGAACTAGTTATTATTTTAATTAAAGTAGGAATCGAGTCAATACTTATTTATGAGTTTGCCACTGGAGTATTTCTTCTCCCTCCTGACACTTCCTTCTCCAAACCCTGTCGCCGCCACCCTATTGTTGTTGTTGCTGACACCGCCCTACCTTACCGTCTTGTCACTTGAAAACTGCCAGGATAGTAGCCGGAAAACTGTTGGAAGTTGCCAAAAATCGGATTCACCGAAATTCGTTAGAAATAACCTGATCTTTCGCTGAATCCTTCTGATCAAACCCTATCAAACTTTTAGGCCATACGGTGCTGAATTCGAGCCACGAATCAGGCGAGGTATAATTTATTTTAATTTAATTATTTAAAAATACTAATTATTAGAATTGCATGCCAGGATTGGTGAATTGTGTGTTACAATTATATATATAAATGTAGATTTGATTAAGAATAGAATGTGAAATTATTTGACTGAGTGGTTAAAAATAGAAGCTAAGAAATTAATTAGGGTAATTAAGTAATGATCATGACCTAATGTAAACTAGCCTAAGTAGACTTGCTAGAATTGACATAGGTAGATGTGATTGTGATTGATGCGTGATAGATGTATGTTTGATATAAGATGTATGACTGCATCATGAGCGAACGTTAGTATTTAGTTTTAATGTGTAAGTACGAGTAGGAGCTCGCCGCCTAGGCGCAATGACCATATTAGAGTTTCTACCAAGTCTGTTTAGGACTCATTCTCTATTTTAAGCTATTCTATTGTGTATTTGATTTATCATGTGCAGGACAAGTTAAGTGGCATTTTATCGGATCCTACTTAACTCGGGTCATTTAGCCAACAATTTTCTGTATTAATAACCCGTAAGGTTGAAATCCCTCGAGTCAATTTTCAAAATTAAAATCAACCACAAGTTGCCTTCGGGCCTATTGTGTAAATTTCAACCTAGACCTATATATGTATAGTTTTTGCGTTTTCAGTGAGAGATGGAATGAGGGTTATCGACGACCACGTCTTGAGATATGACGTGTGCTCGTCAAAGCGGGCTCTAGAGCTAGGGAGAACCCACTTCATTCCCGAGGGAATCCTAACAACTCCACCTTTGAGTTCCCCAAACCCGGAAAAGTGTGGAGGTTCACGAGATTATATAGACTTGTGATTTTAAAGGGTACTAAAGGCGCATGCCTGAGAGTACTCGGCCTATGTTCTGAGGGTCAAGAGTAATACGAAGGACGTAGAGGGCAGAAAAGAATGAAGTAGATTCGAAAAGTGATAGAGAAATGGCCAAGGTATAAGGATGAGAAAAGAAGGGGGACAACTAGATTGTGATGGAAAATGAAATGTTAGGATTATGTTTTGATGCCTGTTGATATAAATATAAAATGTTTACGGTTGACAGGGTGGCCCCTATTACACTTTTAAGGGAGATTTTGTTCGTTTTTTCTTAAAAATTAATAAATTTTTATTTGAATCTCTTGCTTGTTGCATTATCATGTTTTTGCTTGCACATCATAGCATGCATGTAGTACCACATTCAAACCTAAGCATCTCATCCGTGCATTTCATGCTTGCATCTCTATTTTAAGACGCTGAGGGTAAATCCAGGTTAGCTTAACCGAACTCAGTAGATTAGCGAACAGTTTGGTCGTTGGTGACATTTCTAGGTCGGCTCATGGGTGAGCCGGAACGGGGTGTTATAGTAGTTGTAATATGAGTTGTATTATTCTTAATTTTTCCCTAAAAAGTTGCCTTCGAAAAAATAATTATAATAATTAAGGTCATTACCAATAAGCGAAGGAGGGTAAAATCTAAGTTATATTTTTAAAATAAATAAATAAAATTTCACTATATTGTTAATTAGATTATATTTATTAGAGTTTAAGTTACAAGTCTAATGTGAATATTTTTTACCCTTTAATTTTAAAGTTTACGAGTCTATTGATAACTATGTAAAAGAGTTATTATTATTTGCATTTCATGTTAATTTTTGTCATGCTTTGAGTCATTTATATTTCAATTTTATTAGTTTAAAAGTTTATTAGATATTCCTAATAATGCGAGAAATTATTGTGATTTTGGTGTAAAAATGCTAATTAATGTTGTTCTAATAGGGTATAAGAGTTAGAAGACAATTTGAAATGAATTCGGGGTGAAATTGGGCCAAAACTCATAACCTTGAAACTATAGCGAGTGCTCAAGTGCCTAAATAGTGATCAATGCTTGAGCACTGGCCTTTTTGTTAAGAATGTGTACGCTTGAGCGCCTGAATAGTGAGTGCTTGCGCGTTGGCGGCAGAAAACCTGTTTTTTCTGATATTTTTGGAGATCTTGGTGGACGCCACTTAAAATATTTAGGTGGATATTTTATAAACTTGATTAGTGTTTTAAAGAAAAGGAGAAGAACAACATTAGACGACCAAGCGATGACACAAAAGACAAGAGAAAGAAGACGAAGAAGTTGGTTCAAATGAAGAATCGCTTTCTCCAAAAGAGTTTTTCTTTATTTTGATTTAGTTTCTTTGTAATTAAATGATGTTTTTCATATCACATATGAATTTCTTGAGTTTAATCGCATATTATATAGAGTAAATTCTTTTTTATGATTTTCAATGATACCTAGTGCATGAATTAATAAAAGTTACTAATTTTTATCAACGTGATTGTGATGTTGGATCATTTATTTTATTCTGTTCATTAATGATATCATTAGCTTAATCACCTATTGATTGATTTAGAGATTTGATCTTGTGTAGAGATAAAAAGATTAAATTTGTCATTGAATAAAATAGCATCTATTTATCAATTTTAAGTGATTCATGTATGAAATAAGGATATACTCATATGTCTTGGGTAACTATTAAAGGCAGAATTTAAAATATCATTTTGCATATACAATTTCATAGAGATATAAGAGTTGAGTGCGACTGATAAATTTATGAGAAATCTAAGAGATGTCATAAATAATTAATTCCCGTGGTTAATAATCAAAATATGTAATTCATAAGTAGAAGTTATAACTTTGACTATACATAGTACTAAGTAATATTAAAAATCTTAGGTTTATCATCTTGAAATTAATATCTCGTTTAAATATTATATTTTAGATTAATTTAGTTTTAGTCCACAATTTAATCGCTCTTTCAATTCATTTTTATTTAATTATAATTACATAAATTAATTTTGGTAATTGAAAGCTTCTATTAATAATTCATCGTAGGACAATATTTTTTTATCAATTTTATTACTTGATTTAATACGTATACTCGTATTATGAATTACACATTATCTATAAACTTGATTTATATGGATTAACTGGGTGTAATATTATTGGTGGGTTTGTGATTTTTTTTTTGAGTTAGAACTTAGAGGGTAAATCGGATAAGATTGTTGTGCAAATATAATTGAAAATTAAAAAAATTAAATCTCGCGTAGATTTGGAACCAGATGTGAGATTCTGACCCTTTTACTGACCCGACTCTCCTCCGACGCGTATTGGCTGCTCCTTGAAATCCCCAAATCGGAGAAACCCTAGATCCCTTGCCTCCAGTCCCTCCTCCCCTTTCCCGGCCATCGTTCCGGCTGCGATTCGTTCACTTTCGCCCCTTCCCTCTTTCACCGTCCCCTGCTCCTTCTCCCCATCAAATTAGACCTCTTTTCAGGTAAATCGTTTTTTCTTTCCTTTTTTTTCCTGTGGAGTGGATCAGTTATCTCGTTTTGAATGTTAGAGTTTTGTTTTTATTTTTTATTTTTTATTTTTGTTTCCCTTCGTGTGGATCGGGTCCGATCTGTGTTGGTGATCGTTTGTTTATTAATTACTCGCTGCAAAGGTGGTTGAATATGTGTGTAGTACTTCTTTTGTTTTGTTTTTTTGGGGGATTCGACGAGGGATTTTTATCTGGTAGTAATTGGGTGAAAGAAATATTTTTTCCTTGAACTTTTTATTTTAAAAGAATCCATTGCGTGGGGTTAGAATTAGAACTTTATTGGTTAATTTTTTGTTTATGATGAAATAGTGAATTCTTGGTTTGCACTGGGCGATTTAGGTAGAAATTATCTTTCTTTTTTTCTCTCTTAAATTTGAGTCTTGTTTTTCGTGTGATTTATCAGTTGTTTATGAATGAACTGCTCGACTATTTTACTGGTAGTGCTTGATTAGTAGTTTGTTGATTGTCGTGCTTGTACAAATCTTTGTTGGTTTGCAATTGCTGTCAATTCACAGTAGCTTTTTATGTGTTTTCAATCTGGCCGCGGCTACTTTTTTCTTTTTTGCTGTTTTGCTTTGTTAGATGTGGTCAGGGTGGTCAGGTCTTTCTTAGGGTTTTTACTCGGACAAAATGTGCCTGTTTTGGCATGTAGTGAGTGATTAAGGCTTGTAGACTATGGGGGTGTAAATACATCTTTGGCTTAGTGTAATTTGACGTTGTGTTTTTGTTTTTTTACAGTTCAATGGAAAATACTTTGGACATGTCTTTGGAGGATCTGATAAAAAGTAGAAAGGGTGGTGAGACGGGTAGAGGCCGTGGTCGGGGCCGTGGTGGCCGTGGTGGCCGTGGTGGCCCTGGTGGGGGTTGGGGTCGTGGCCGTGGTCAAGGTCGCGGTGGCACCTTCTTTGCAAGAAGGGAAGGCGGTGTGCCCCCAAGAGGGCCGCTTAGAGTAAACACTCGGCCATCTGCTTTCAGTGTTGCCAAGGCAAGCTCAAAACTATAGCTGTTTTTTGTATAATCACAACAGTTCCGGTAGCTTTAGAATTCAAGAAACCTCCATAGTAATGCTCAGATTTGATCAATTCATCAATGGAGAAGAGAAATTCAAAGTTCCCTCTCAAGATGCTTTTTTCTCGGTTTCAATATTAATGGGATTGTCAAAGGAAAGTTATTTTTGAGGAGAATCCTTGGCTATGATGGAACTTTGACAATTGTTGTCAGAGGAAATGTTTCTTGACTGGAAGTGTAGGCTTGGAGCACACTACTCATTGAATTGCGTAAACCTTGGGCCACGGATGTTGATTTAATATCCACATGATTTCCTTGCAAAATTACAGTACTAAGGTTTGACTATGGCAGTTCATGTCAGACAATTTTCTATACTATTGGCTCTTTCTACTGTCTTAAAAAGTTTCTGTATTATATAACGATCTTCAATTGACCTCATTAAGAGCTCCGGGCTGTTGTCTGTTATCGCCTCTGTGCTGACACATTCTTCTGCCAATTTGGATTTTGTTCATGTGCTTTTATCAGTCATTCGGCAGAGCTAAGGATTTGGTTTGGCAACATGATTTGTTTAATGATAGTATGAGGGCTGTTGGGCTCACCGGCATTGAAACTGGCACAAAACTTTATATCTCCAACCTGGAATTCGGTGTGTCAAATGAAGATATAAAGGTTAGATCTTCTACTTCTTTTATTTCTAATTTATTGATTGATGGTATATTGCATGTGTTTTGTAAATTCTTAAGTTAAATTTATATATACCAGGAGCTGTTTTCTGAGGTTGGTGAGCTCAAGCGATGTGCACTTCACTATGATAGACATGGGCGATCAAGTGTAAGCTTTTCTGTGTTCCATCATCATCTTTTTGTAGCCAATTTAGCTAGACATAAATGACTAGTTATTGTATATGCTAGATTCCGGTTAGTCAACAATAGTGGCTAAATGAATTCTGTAAAATAAAAATTGTAGTGGGGAAGTGTGGCAATGGCTGTGGAGACTATGGTTTTTAATACTATAAGCTGCTAATACTATAAGTCGCTAGTCATAACTTAATACATGGTTAGGTACTTATTGCCATTTAATCTTTCAAGTATTGGAGACTGAGTTCACTGAAAAGTATGTATCGTGGAAATGTTTTACCTTGCATAGTCTTTGAGATACTGGAAGTTGCTGGTTTCTTGACCGGCCGTGACAACTCATTATAGTTGTTAATTCATAATTGTCTGCATTATTAGATTTTGAGAAAATGTACCTCCTGATATGATTACTATCCTGATTGTAATTGTTTTCTTAATATTTATTCTTGAATAATTTGATTCACAGGGCTTGGCTGAAGTTGTGTTTGTTAAAAGAAGTGATGCATTAGCAGCAATGAAGCGTTATAACAATGTCCGCTTAGATGGCAAGCCTATGAAGATTGAAATTATAGGGGCAAATGTTGGTGCTCCTGTCCCTTTATCAGCTCGAGTTAATGTTGTTGGTGGGCCTAATGGCCGTGGAAAGAGGATTGTCACTATGATGTAAGTGACGCCAAATCATAGTATCTTTATATATATATATAAACATTTTGTAACCTATGATATGCAGAGGGGGCTTGTCTGACTCTATTGCTATTGCAGGCCTGGAGGGAAAGCAGTTGCATCTAGTTCTTTCTTTCGCGGTACCAGGTATGCATTTTATAATTAAATATCTTGATGGTTCATCTTGTTCCTTACACCCAACTTTTTGCTCTTATAAACACTTCTAACGACATCGTAGGTTATTTGCTTTGTTGGAAAAAAAAGTTTGTCTGTTAAGTATATTTGTTTTTTATTGGTGAAGGAGGAAGGGGAGGGGGTGATGTGGAACATATCATGGACATAATGGAAGAAAATTATTGATTAGAAGTGTTGGATTTGTTGATTTTGAGAAATAAATATCAGTGGCTAAATTTACATGTGACAAACTTCTTTCCATTTATTTATTTTATTCATGATTTAATGAAGTTCATGCAACTTCTCCTTCCAAGTTTTAGGCGGTGGAACCTAGGGTAATGGTGGTTCTGTTAGAAGGGCGTACATGTGGGATGAAATTAACATCGTGATAGTTTATGGGCTGAACTTAACTAATGTCTTTTAGCAGACTTAAAATTTGAGAAAATATGGAATGAATTTTGTTGCTGGTTGACCTGTTGAGGGTCTTGTGTTTACGTCCTAGTTAGTTGTTTCATGTAATTTACTTTGGTGCTAATTTTCCTTTTCTATAAATGTAGGCGGGGAGCAAGTGGGTTTAAGCGGGGAGGGCGTGGACGTGGTAGAGGACGTGGACGTGGACGTGGAAGAAAGCAGCCGGTTCAGAAGTCCGCTGATGACTTGGACAAGGAGTTGGATAACTATCATGCAGACGCCATGCAGACTTGAGACCTCTTAGTCACAAATCAGCCTTATGGATATACTCAGGATTAGACATTGAGCGTTCTCTTAAACTTCAGATTTGTACAAAAAAGAGTGTTGGCTGATTTCTGTTCTGTTTACTCTTTCTCTTCTTTATTTTTAGCCTACTGGACTACGCAATTTGGAGGCTGTTTATCATATGTTTTTCGTGTTTAAGTTTTTGAATTTCATTATACGAAGCCATCAATTGTGCATATACCCGTTGTAAGTGTTTGAGGCCGAAAGAAGATGTACTTAGAGGGCAACCGGTAGAATTGCAGCGCATAATGCGTTGATTACCTCGTCTTCAGATAATGAGCCTCATCTTCAGATAATGAGCCTCATCTTCAGATCGGGTAATTATCCCTTGTATTCACTCATCTGTGCATTTTATTTTCAACGAAAATAATGCAAAAACAATTACGGAAATAATAGTCTGATGGTTTGATATCTAGAGTTTGCGTGGCTATGGATGTATTAAATCTGACCAAGAAATAGGGGACGTTTTAACCACCCCATCTAATGACTTATAAAGTGAAGATTAATCGGTTCCCACCTCACGTGATTTACGACGAGCCTCCAACTTTGCTCGTAAAAAATGAAAAATTTTGGCTTCGCTCGTGGTGCGAGCATGCCTGGTCAGTTGTGTATCATTTTCACTTGTGAGCGAGATTTTTATTTCAATTTTTGAGACATTTGGTAATTGGTAAATGTTTGGACCAAATTAGATCCACGGTTAATCATGTCTACATGCTGAACTCTCCCAAATGTACGGTTGTAAACGCGAAGTTAAACATGATTTGGATTCTCATCAATACAAATAAAATTATGACATTTTTTTTGTCGTTAATACGATTATATTCTTGAAGATACATATAATTTTAATCTTTTGGAATTTTAATTTATATTTTCTTTCATTTTACGACAGTTGGTATTTCAAAAGCACTTTTTCAAAGGCCTCGAGAAAACAACGCGGTTTGGGTTGACGCATAGTACATCAGATATATTGGGTTACATGGTATTTTCCTGATAGAGTTATCCATTGTCTTCCTTGATAAAGATCAATTATATTATAAATTATTAAGAATTTTGAACGTAAAGTAAAATTATATTAATTTATTTATTTGTTAATTTTGAGAATTATTATCAATTAATAAGATTATATGTATATATATATATATATATATATATTACCTTAAAGACATAAAGCCACGTCATGTATTAAATTCCTTAAAAAGTAAATGCCATGGTGACTTCGCCGGCGACAAACAGGAATGCTGCTGAAATGACGGCCCCCAACTTGTTGAAGGGCTCTTTCCGTAGACGTCACGCTCGTTCCTCATTCCGACGTGTTGGAAATGTTCTCAAATTTTGAAAACAAATATTTTATATTTTTTATTTTTTATTTTTTATTTTTAAAAAACAGAGCAGGAAAAAACGAATTCCTAAGTCCATCATTATTTCACAACGGCATTGTTGCATGTTTTCCATACATATATATCTCTATTCTTAATCATCCAACTCTTCTAATTTCCTCTTATTTCGTTTTGAAAGATGCTTCGTCTTACTTCCAGCTTTCTAGCTTTATCTGTACTCAAATCTATCTCAAATGAAGAATCCACTCTCTCATGAAAGTTCCTTGTATTATTATCCCTCCTACTTTCCTACCAATTCCAATAAAACAAACGCCAAACGTTAAAATGGGAAACCGAGATGAGCTTTAGTTTCCTTCGTAGACGAGCCATTTTTTTCCTCATTAGATTGAGACTACGAAATTAGAAAAACTGCACTTAAAATGGTCGTCTTAAATTCAATCTGTTGTATACCATCAACATAAAAAATCTTCAAGTTATAAATATAAAACCATATTAATATTTTCTTTTTAAACGTATGAAATGGAGAAGACAAAGTCTTACATCCTCATTTGAAGTACAACTTTTCAGTATACGGGAAGAGGGTGAATATTCATCTCCCAGTTGGCAAAAATGTCACTCACATTTAGATTTATAAATAAACTGATAGAATAAAAATATAAATAAAATATTTTCTTTATAAATTTAGCTCTACCAGATAAGAGTTTTTATTTTTCCTGGGACTTATTTTACTAGAATTTAAATTTTTATCATAAATTTCATTCTTCGCTAACCTTACTTATTTCACAATTTTCATATATAACAACTTCAAATTTTTTAAACACCAACCAACTTTCTCATCTAATCTCTTAAACTTCTCCCCTATTATTTTCTCCCAATTTCACCAAACTAACTAATAACACCAAACTATATTAAAAAAAATAACAATAATTTTTTTCCAACAAATTCTAACTAATTACTTATTTTAATTATAAGAAAAAAAAGTAAAAAGTAAAACCATAATATGTATATATATATATACACAGCCTAGGGTTGTTGTAGTCATAAACTCAATACCCTCAGTCACTCCTACTTAAAAATGGGTCTGCAGATAAAAAACTAAAAATCTTAACTTTGGACCTCTACCATGGCCATGGCGGCCACTCTCCTCTTCCTCCTCCTCTCCACCCTCTACGCCGCCGCAAGCTCCGACCTTTCCTCCGACCGCGCCGCCCTCCTTGCACTCCGCTCTGCCGTCGGCCTCAGCCTCAAGTGGAACGCCTCCAACCCATCTCCCTGCACCTGGCCCGGCGTCAGGTGCTCCCCACAGGCGCCGCCGTACGCGTTACCGAGCTCCACCTCCCCGGCGTCTACCTCTTCGGCCCCCTCCCCGCCGCCGCTCTCGGCAACCTCACCGCCCTCCTCACTCTCAGCCTCCGCCTCAACCGCCTCTCCGGGCCCCTCCCCGACGACCTCGGCCGCCTCTCCGCCCTCCGCAACCTCTATCTCCAAGGAAACTCCTTCTCCGGCGAGATCCCGCCGGCGATGTTCGGCCTCACCAACCTCGTCCGGCTCAACCTCGCCTCCAACAACTTCTCCGGCCGAATCTCGCCGGACTTCTCCAATCTTACGAGGTTAGCGACTCTGTACTTGGAGAACAATCGGTTCTCCGGCTCCCTGCCAAACCTCTCCGGCATCGCCCAGTTCAATGTCTCCAACAACCGCCTCACCGGCGCCGTCCCCGCCGGCCTCAGAGGCAACAAGGCGTCGGCTTTTTCTGGCAACAACCTCTGCGGCGGCCCCCTCGCCCCCTGCCCCGGCCAGCGGACGGCCGCCGCCCCCAACAATGGCGGGGGAAGCAGTCGGAAGAAGCACAAGGGGCTCTCCGGCGGCGCAATCGCCGGCATCGTCGTCGGCTCCGTTGTCGCATTGCTCGCCGTCCTCCTCCTCCTCTTCGTCTGCTGCCGCCGCGGCAAGAGCAGCCCGAGGACCCGGTCTGTGGACCTAGCGGCGGTGGCCAAGCCCCCGACGGCGAGCTCGCCGAGGACAAGCCGGCGCCACCGAACGGGACTCACTACACTACGGGCGAACCTCTACACCGAACGGTGGCCGTGCCGGCGGGGGCGGCGTCGAAGGCGGCGGTTTCGGACGCCGGGGCGAAGAGGCTGATCTTCTTCGGGTCGGCGGCGAAGATGTTCGATCTGGAGGACCTCCTCCGGGCGTCGGCGGAGGTGCTGGGGAAGGGGACGTTCGGGACGGCGTACAAGGCGGCGTTGGAGAAGGGGATGACGGTGGCGGTGAAGAGGTTGAAGGACGTGACGATGGGGGAGAGAGAGTTTAGGGAGAAGATAGAGTCAGTGGGATCGATGGAGCATGACAATCTGGTTCCCCTTCGTGCTTACTACTACTCCAAGGAGGAGAAGCTGCTTGTCTATGACTACTTGTTCAATGGCAGCCTTTCTGCTCTCTTGCATGGTATATGACATTCTCTTGCTCTTCCGCTCTCTGCTTGTTTTTGGTCGGTTTGTTTGTTAGAAATTAGAATGAGATGACATCCTCCTCCATTCAATCTACACGCTATGTTGCTGAATTGTCCAAGTTCGGTTCTTTGATTTGCGTTGGAAATTGCCATGAAAATGTAGAAATTGGTGATCATTGGTTTCTTTTTGCCTTGATGGGTTTTTTCTTTAGTAATAGTTTATCTCTACTTGTTTCCAATCTGATTCTTCCTGCTTGCTTGTTTCCAATCTGATTCTAAATGGAGGATTTGATTGGGTTGATGTTCAGATAATTGGTTTGTCTTTTAATGTTTTTTTCTTTGGATTTTGACTTGGTGGTATATCTGTTTGGACTAACGCAAACAAGGAGGTTATGATACTTGCCTGTCACATGTGACCCGTAACATTTGAAGGCATCTTTGGACATTCTTGCCACCAATTGCCTGGTCCTTCTCTTTTCTTGTTTCTCTGCAAATAATAATGTTCGGAAGCTGGAGTTGTGACTTGCGTAGTCGTAGCGGGAATTTATGTCCACCTCACTGGCTGCGAAGGTATATCGACGAGACGTCCATCGGTGGCCGTCTTGTTCTATTGGTAGGGACATAAAATATCATAATCTTGCAGTGCATTTCTTATCTTTGTCTCGTCGAGTGAGCTGTCTGTTGCATATCCTTGTGACTCCGGAGTAGGCCAACTAACAAACCGCATTTTGTTCACATTAAAATACTATAACTCCACGCATACTGGCTTGATTGGTAAATCATTGTCACCATGTCCTGTTTACCTCTGTCTTGGTTGGTAGGAAAACTATGGTTTGCTGAATATGCTTTCATTTTCCATTTTGATCTACTTGTTCTTATGACTAGCCTTCTTTTTTAAGGCAAAATTTTAATATAGAATTTTGTGAAATTTTGCTTGGGTATGAGTAGAAAATTGTGATGGTAGACAATTTTAGTTCTCTTGCCACCTTTATTACAGGAAACCGGGGAGCAGGAAGGACTCCATTGAATTGGGACACCCGTTCGGGAATTGCTCTTGGGGTCGCAAAAGGCATCGAGTACCTTCACAACCGGGGTCCTCATGTCTCCCATGGCAACGTCAAGTCCTCCAACGTCCTACTCACCAAGGACTATGACGCCCATGTCTCCGACTTTGGCCTTGCCCACCTTGTTGGCCCTACTCCCACTCCTAACCGTGTTGCCGGATATAGGGCCCCTGAGGTGACTGATACTCACCGGGTCTCCCAAAAGGCCGATGTGTACAGCTTTGGTGTGTTATTGTTGGAGCTTCTCACGGGCAAGGCCCCGACCCATTCACTACTGAACGAGGAAGGGATTGATTTGCCGAGGTGGGTGCAATCGGTGGTCAAGGAGGAGTGGGCCTCGGAGGTGTTTGATCTTGAGCTCTTGAGGTATCAGAATGTGGAAGAAGAGATGGTTCAGTTGTTGCAGCTAGCTATGGATTGCTGTGCACAATACCCCGATCACCGTCCGTCAATGCAAGAAGCTGTTCGCCGGATTGAGGAGCTACGGCAGTCCAGCATGGGGACTGGCCGTGGCCCGCCGCGGGCATCCGACGAAGGGGATGATGTTTTGTCTAGGCGCACCTTTTCACTTGATGGCTCAGTCCCACCGGCAACACAGTCTTCCAATCCATTCATGTAACTCTTTGTTTTTGGCTTTTAGATTGCCCATTTGTGTCTGGTCTATGGTTGTCGGGTTCAGGGTATAGGGACCTCTTTTTGTTAAAGCTGTTGTTCATCTTGTTGGTTCTTTCTTCAATTATCAGCCTTATTATTTATCGTCTTTTTCTTTTCCCTTTTGTTATCATGGTTGTAGAACAAAGGAGGGGCAGTGCTGTTGGGATGAGAGCAACCTTTACTTCCTTTAGTGGTGGTGAATGCTATAAAGGACATTGTTTTTGATGCTTGTGATGCTTTCACTGTGGACTTTATTCATGTTTGCGGGTCACCTCTCCTTAATCTCCATTCAATCTTTCCCTGCTTTATTCATTTTGATGGCGGATCAGCCAGCTTGAAAAGTGCAAAGCTTCTGATTTCGCATTCTTCATTTTGCTCAGTGAATCCTATCCTTCGCTTTCCACGAGTCATTAACCATCGCACTCCTAGGTTTGAGTGATCATTATTATTATTATGAAAAACTATACATTATACAAAATTTTGGTGTTGTCAATATTGAAGTTTGTAATCTAGTTAGCTTCAAATCTTAAACGCGTTACAAACATACTTTGAATAACGAAGACGAGATCATATAGTTAGGACCATTTAAACATGCAAGAACTGTAACACGCATTCTTTAATCGTCGACTTAATTGATGCATGAAAGGACCAGGTATCTACTACTTCAAATAGGTTGTCCAACGTCAAAATTACATTGAAAGGAGTCGATTACTAAATAGTACACAAATATGGATGGCATAACTGCAATAGGATGGAAATTTGTGGAGCCTTTACTCAGAAGTGCTGCTTTTGTGTCATCCCCTTGTGCATGTAGCTTGTTGGGTCCCTACACTTTTTCTTTCTTTAAACAATTACTCATTATATTCGTACTTGTTTTCTTAAATGCTGTCATGTACATATTAATAAAGTCAAGACATCTCTAGATGTAAACTTATATGCCAGCAACAACGTCATATAAATGGAGCAATATATTACGTTTCAATCCGACAAATTAAACTCTAATATACCATTGCTATCAATACTCACAAGCAGACGATCATGTTTTGTATCTGGAGAAAAGCTTTAACAAATTAGTTGTACACATAAATACCATGCTCGGCCTCGCCTTTGGTGAGATTCACATGGCTGCAAGAATATCATAACATAACCAACAAACGAAGCCACATAAGAAGTACAAAGATAAAGCGAGAAGAAAGCTCTAAAAAATAGAAGAACCCAAGCTGTCAAAGATAGCGGGAGCCATTTTTAAATTAATTTCTTTCTGTGCTGTATTCATGTTGCTTCTCAGCATAAGATTTTTATACTAGATTTTCATGTCACAATGTCTATGCTCGACAGCCATTTTTATCGATCTTAAAGAAACTTAAGATGCAGTAGGGTGACAGTATATATATTGGTATGTTATATGAGTTACAACAACATGGCTATATATACTCAGATCTTAATGCATGATAAGAAACATATCAATGTTATTATTCAATCCACTGCTTAATTTGAACTGTTAGTTGTGGCACGGAGCCATGAGTATTGAGTATATTAAAACCATGTTTTGTACTTGGGAGCTACCGCATGAGTATTATTTTCTTATGTACATCATGTCTTCTATCTGGTGGTTGATTGAGTTTATGTGTTTCCTAATTTAAATGGGGACTTACGTCTGGTGAGTAGCTAAATTTACCAAAGCAATTAAATTTGGTAGAATTTAATTAATGGTGCCCATCAGTTATATCAGATCACATTTGTTAAGCTCCTACTACTTAAATTCACTGTTGTAGTCAAATTGTTACACGCTATTTCGGCCTATTGGTCGTAAATTACTCAATGCTAGTCCTTTATCACGAGTCTTTAAGAAACTGAAAAAAAAATCTTTTTTAATTTTTTTTAACTTGGATATCCTTAATTTTAACACATTTAGATGTTACGCTTCGAAAATATTTTGGAAACGCCTACTACAAATGCCTACGGAGATGCCCTTAGTCCGAATTTGTCCGTCTGTCCGATGTCCGAAGCATGTCCGACCGAATTTTACCGACCGAATTCGACCGAATTAAAACAAACCAAACATAGACATTTTTTTGTCCGACCGAACGACCGACCGAATGTCCGATATTTTATATCAATAATATAATGTCTTTAACATTTATAAGACTAATATTATAGTTTATAAAAATTTTAAAATATAAATGTTCGGGCACGGGATCGTCCGCCCCCTCGAATCGGTTCTTATGTGTGATTCGGGTTTAAAGGTTCGGTGGGACCGAGGCGCCCTTGCCGCGCAAAGAGATAATGCGATGAAAATAGAAACAGTAAAATGACACACAGGGAATTTTTTACGTGGTTCCTTAGGGTTCAACTTGAATCCCTAAGTCAGTCCACGGTGAGATTAGTACTCACAATCCACTATTTCTCCTTTGATTTTTACAAGTTACACAAAACAGTGAATTTTTGCCACCGGTAAATCAATTCGCCTAAGATCTTTGACTCCAATGCCAATATTTATCCCCTTCTGCTTTTTAAATCCTTAAAATGACCCCACCAATGTGTCCAGAGCGTCCAAAAATGGTGGGGTAGTAAGTTTCGGCTCAATCCAAGATCTATAATGCCTTCAAATTATTTTGGAACGTTAATACACTGAACCGGGCCGTTCCGAGTTGGTTTAAACCAAATAAATACTGGACCGGACCGGATGGCGTGCGCAGGCTATCTTTCCTTTATGCGTACGCCAGTCTGCTTCTGGTATACGGTGCGCCAACTCGAATCCGGGTCACAGGGCGGGTCTCGGACACGATCACGGTTCCGGGTCTGTTCGCGGGTCTAGCAATTCGTGGGGCAGATGGATCTGATCACGGACCTGGCAGGAAAGCGGACTCGGTCAGAGGTAAACGGGCACGACAGACCCGGCTACGGCGTGACGCGGCGGCGCTTTTGGGGCTCCGGCGGCGGCTTTTCCGGCGTCTGATGGTGGCGGAGTTCACCCAGAACTGTAGATCTCAGAATGGTGAAGGTCTTGGAGGTGGTCCGACAGTCAGCGGCGGCTCAGGTCGGTCGGTCGGATGCCGGAAAGTTGGACACTTTTCTGCACTTTTGTGCTACGCTGCTCCGATCGGTCACTTCTCAATTTTTCTCCGGCGACCTCAGCGACGAACTCCGGCGGTTCTCGGCATGTTCTTGTATATCACTTCTCCATCTTCACTTGATATCAACGGAAGGTCTGGAAACGACCGGCGCCGATCGAAAAATCGCCGCGAAATCAGCTCTCCGCGACTGTTTTCCACTCTGTTTTCTGCTTTTTCCTCTGGTCGGATGGGTCTCTTCGTGGCTTTTCTCCAGCGACTGCAATGGCGAACACCGGCGAAGCTCACTTTGGGTTTCGAGACCACTCCTCCGTCTTCACATTTCACTCCACGGTGGCGCTGGGAACGGCCGTCACTGGTCGAAAAGAACCAGCGAAATCTGCTCTTCGTTGCTTTGTTTTCCGCCTTCTCCCTCCCTTCTCTGGTGGGGTGCTTCGTGGCGATTTCCCAGCGATGACAGGAGTATCCGGCGGCAAGTCCTCGAGGCGTTGTGTAGGGGGCACTTCAAGCTTCACGCCTGTGGTCTCGGACTGGTCCAATACGGCTAATGTTGCCCAAAAAATTGGACGTTGAACCTGCAAAACAGAGATGCTATCTTCTTCTTCATTGTCGGCGGGTTTGGGCACAGCTTTGGCTGGCGGCTTGGCTTTGAGGGAAGTGAGGGAACACTGGGAATGGAGAGAGGTCTTGGACGGACATTGGCGTTGGAGACCTTGCTTCACCGGTCTTCTCCTCTTCTCATGGCGATGGCGACAATTTCACAGCAATCTTTATTCCGGCATGTGCAACAGCAACAAGGTAGGTTTCATCTTCAAGGCTATGGAAATGTTCTCTTTGGCAATGTTTCACAGAAAAGATGGCGGTGTGGTTGGCCAGGGGTCGCCGGAGATAAATCTCTGGCGAGGGGCTCTTCCCATGTTCTTTCTTCTATTTCTCTTCTTTTCAACGTACGAGCCCCCCTTCCCAATACGTCGGGCTTTGTCTTTTATAGAGTTTTCCACGCTTCTTCTGTTTCGAGATTACGGGCGTGGGATCATAAACCGTCAGGATTTTCCACCCAAATTCTCTCCTTCAGTTTTGAATGACGGAGACTTTTTCTCTTGTAATCTCCTCTGGCAGTTTTATAATAGCATGGACCAATTCTTCAGAAATAATACACGTGGCTGAATAAATACGTGCAAACAATAAATATACAGTAAAATTAATTAAATTTATACATAAAATCGATATTTAATATCTTAAATATCTAAAAATAAAATACATATAAAAAGGATAAAAGTCACTCTTATATTTAGGAATTTAGAACTATACATTCGCATTAATAATCATATCAAACTACTTGTAATTTAGTTAATATGCCAGTTATTTTTTTATTTTTATATATAGTGGATCGTAAAATTAATTTTAGGTCGTTTACCGCGTTAGGACGTGTTACATAGAATTTGGATGGGTTATTAGTTATAAAGCATGTCGTTATGATTTTATATTATTTGTTTTATTTGATAAATTTTTTTCTATTTTATGGATTTTTTAAGAATTTATTTTGAATTAGTTATTATTATTGACACGGGACAGAGTCGACTCGACTCGAGTCAAATCTTATTTACGATATTGCCATTGCTCAAACTACCGGCCTTTTCGCTTCCCCTGTCCAAACCATTGCCGCGCCGCCCACGGACCAGCGGAGGCAGAAGGCGGCGGTCTGGCGGAGGCAGAGGGCGGCGGTCTGGCGGAGGCAGAGGGCGGCGGTCTGGCAGAGGCAGGCGGTGGCAAAGGCAGTCGGCGACGGAGTCGAGGCGGTGGCGGAGGTCAGGGTAGGGCGCCGACAGGAGGAAAGGGGAGGGCGGCGGAGGGCGGCGGAGGGCGGGGGATGTCGGGAGGAGGGCAGGAGGGCGGCGACCGGGGGGAGGGCGGCGGAGGGCGGGGGATGTCGGGAGGAGGGAGGAGGAGGGCGGGGGAGGGCGGGAGGAGGGCGGGAGGAGGGGCAGGAGGGCGGCGACCGGGGGGAGGGCGGCAGAGGTTGGGGGAGGGCGGCGAAGAGGGCTGCGGGGGTGGGTGGTGGTGGCGGCGGCGGCGACGACGGCGGCGGTGGCGGCGGCGGCGGCGACGACGACGGCGGCCGATTATATTGATAATTAAGGTTAAAGTTAATAATTAGGGTATAATTTCGGACCGTCCACGGACGTTGGCCGGGCCCGACGGATAAGTCGGACGTTAACTCGGTCGGACAAGTTTTATCCGGTAAAATTTCGGACAGACGCGGACAATAACTTGTCCGATGTTTATCCGACCAATGCCCACCCCTAGGCCTGACCATGCCTAAGATCGTCGTGTTCATGGGCGTCAGCAAGTCCTGCTCTTTTGGCTTCAACCATGCATACAGTAGACTGATTGCTTCGGAAAAAAAACATATTATGTACTAATTAATCACGTCAAATGAGAGGCTCTAAATCAGCCAATTTAAACACAGGATGCTACTCCAATATCAATTTAGCATCACTTCTTTCATAGGCGTCCTAAAATGATATATATTGACCCCTTATGCTGCCAAAAAGTGTTAAATTGTCACCTGTGAAAGGGCACACTTTATAGTGAAACGATTTGAAGAGACCCAACTCTTGTTATCATACAGATAACATATTCGTACCAAATAATAGAAATAATTGAACTTCCCTTTATCGTGGCAAGGATTGAAGAGTATTATTGAATTTGGATGCTTGAGCTTAAAACTGGAAGGGATACTAAGAGATGAATTTGGGGTAAAGAAGTACATGGTCGTCACCATTGAGATACAATGGAAGCTTGACACCTTCTCAGGAAAATATACTAAAGCCGAAGGGATTTTAGCCGTTAGCCGTTGCTGGGTTATACAGATATCGAACCACCCAAAAAATGTTAACATGTAAAACACCAAAATGATGGAGCAGAAAATCCTAAGAATCCTTTTTGATTGAACTCGTAGTTGTCGAAGAATGGGGATACAGAGCAGTCAATACAATACAAAAAGCAGCCACCAAGGCTGACAAAAAAGTTATTGCAGATACAAAACTGGAATGGGACTCATTACCACTTGGTACCTTCCAAATATCGTTACTTCCGGCCTTCGTTGAGGATCCTTCTTCAGGGAAGCCAGCACCCATAAATACTTCTCATTTGCAGCATCACTAAGTTTACAGCGTAGCAGAATGTCAGGATCATTAAACTTTATTTCCTCGTAACCGTGTTGAGATAGAGGCTGCAAATAGGAACCAAGAGAGGCAATGTCATCTCAATGAAATGAGCCAGCGAAATAATGGTTATGACATAAGTATTCTTTGGGAGCACATATCTTTTTCTGTAGTTCTTCAGAAAAGAGTTCTCATCACTGTCTATGGGGGTTTAGGGTTTAGTATTGCAATTAAATTGTTGATATGAGCTGAAGTTCACAATGCAGGCAATAAAAAATTATTTTTTAAATCTCAAATTGCACCTTTTACCATTGAACTCACCGGGTATCTAGCATGTAGTGGAATTTCAACAGTGATTTCTGAAACTTGATTGCGCCTTAAATGATCAAGATTGAGGCTCACATGCACCTCAACAGCAGTAAAGTTTGAAAGAGCAGAAAGCAATTCCAGGTTTGCATCTCCAAAAACAGCAGCCTCAGCAAAAACTGAATGAAACAATAAGCAATAGTAAACACATGATAAGATAAAACAGACGGAAATGTCTAGGTGAATTAAATAGAGGAAAAAAGGAAACAAAAATCAAAGGTAAAAAAACTACCCCCACGGCGAACTAGATGTTGTAGCTCAAATGGATCTGCAAACACTCCTGATGGCAGTCTCTCAACGATCAAAGCTTCACATTTACCCAATATCTCCTTATCCACAGGCTGTTTGCTACTTGAAGGATAGTTGAATTGTAGAGAGGAAACCATGTGGCGATGAGAACCTTCACCAATCAGGTAATGCCCCAGAGAAGATAATTTAACCACAAAATCCTCATGTTCCAACTCCGTTCGACAATTTGACTTACAAAACTTTTGAGCTAAATATCCACAAAATTCAACACCACCTAGCTTGTACTTTTGTTCAAAGTAGGATTCAAGAAGATACTTTTCAGAGCTCGGGGTACACCCCAAGATGGTATTTCCACTCTTGCGCAACGGAGAATCAATACTACAACCATGCCCCTAAATTGAATGAAGCAACAAGGTAAGTGACGAAACTATGTAAAACTAACTACACCTAATAAACATGATGATTTTTAATGGCAATCTAACAAGAGGACACATAAAGAAAATGAAAAAAGCAAGGAGGAATCAAATGTCTTGGTTTCCCCAATGCCTTATTCAACTAAATTGAACTATCAAGTTGACCAATTTGCGAATAGCACATAACAAAATCACTTCTTTCCCTTACAAGCATGCATGATACAATTCATGCAAATTTTCTCCACAAATCTATGCAAAACATTTTTTTTACAGAAGGAGGTGGTCTCAATTACCATGTTACTAAATTACTCAGCCATCAAATCAGCTGATATACGTCTCATGTTTTAGAGTGCCTACTAGTTTCTACAGCAATTTTTAACCCTAAGACTCCAAACATGGATGCTCATATGTGTTATTTAAACATCATGAATGAACATCTTAACACATCTAAACCACCAAAAGCATCGTAAATCAAAGAGGAAAATAAAAAAAGAATGGAACTTTCGGATTGGACCAACCTTTTTCAAGATTGACAGGGCATCGGCAACGCCGGTAACGACAACAAGCGCGAGAAATGAAGAAAGCGGGATCATTAAGCGCATCCCACATACGGTAGCACTATCCATTCTCACCTCAGGCGAAAAGAGGCGACATACTCGGCTGGGATTACAAGGGCACCGGCAGCAAAGAGTAAACTTGTCTCCGTCGCCATCGTCGTCGGCGGAGTCGCCGGTCGAGTTGGAAGAAGACGAGCGAGCGAGCAGGGAGAGGGAGGGTAGACCGGAGAGGTCTTAAAAGAAAAATTATGTGTTAATGTAAGTGTTTGTTATAAATATTTCTTAATAAATTGTTTATTGAAATAATTTCTTTGTAGATTAATGTGAACTTTTCATTTGAATATTTTACAGATAATTTAATGTAAATAATTTATACAAATAATTTATTATATATATTTAAGTTTGATATTGTATGTCCCAATCAAGTTTGTTTGGCTTGTTCATATAAATTTCACAATTCATACTAAAAAATGTAATCGGATGACAGAAACATGCAACCATTACAAAAAATACGTGAAAATTAGAAGTGTTTAAAAATAATCCAATTATGATATTATGAATAATAATAATAATTTAATTATTAATTTGAATAAGCGTTCATATAATTAGCAGGCATTCTTTATTATATAATTATTTATATTAGGTCCCCGGTCTCAATGAAATCTTTCTTTTAAAACCTTTGGAGAGAGACCCGAAAGTGTACTGGCAGCTGCCGGGAAAGCTCTCTATCTACGTTATTCATCCACGTTATAAAATAAATATATATATATTATATATATAATTCAAAAAATTTGATTTAATTAGTTATACTGGGACGTGAGTGGAAAACGTCGATATAATATATAGTCATACAATACAAGATTGACGTAGGATGCAGATCAAAACGAGTTACCTTGAGAAAGCTTTTCGCGGAAAGATGGTCTATATACAGTGTTTTGGGCAGTTGCATAATGCTGCTCTACAATGGCGATTCTAAGGCCTGCACAGTGCTAACAGGGCACGCCATCGGCAAGGCATTTCTAGGGGCATGGGGGTATGCGATAAATGCTTAGCTTAGAACGACAATTGGACCACATTACCCTTGGGCAATGCCTAAATAGCATAAGAATTTTCAACCTGATGAATGCAATAACATGACAAATGATTATACTGGGGCTTCCATTTCAAAGTTCCAAACGAACAGAGAGAGGGTAGATGAATCCAAATGAGCCAGACGAAGTGAGAATCACGAAGCCGTCCATGTTTTCAACATTACCCTTGAGTACAGGCCAAACAAACCAGTTCCATTGCGAATGCAAATGAAAAAACTCAAAGGTTGTGTACCCAAAACAAGGCAGACTAAATGAATGCACCACAAGCAAAAAAGACATCCGTTGGGCGAAATGATCGCATAGAAATAGATTATGGTAAACTTCAAAGGAAAAAAGTAGAATCAGAGATTTGGTGCACATATATTAAAATCTTCAATTACATTACAATTCAACCATATAAAAGAAAGGGTACGTCAACTAATAACTAAAACTTCCTTATTGCAAACATAAACTATCAGTCTGCGCAGCCCAAAATAGACCTACCATGACAAGGGATTCAAAGATCACATATGATCGTCTTATACACATGAGACAATCCCTTTTAAACCAAAAACTCAAAACAGTAGACTATATGCTCTCAGCAGGGGATTCAAAGATCACATATGACCATCAAACGCACATGAGACGAACCCTCCAAAACCAACAACTCAAAACAGTAGAATGTACGCTCTCAGTTATAACAGCAAAAAAAGCATGCCAAAATAAAAAAACGCAAAGTAAGACAATCTTAACAACAGTTGTAACACACAAGACTACAATTGCGTGAGACAAAATAACTCCACCTTTGCAGTAAGAACCCAGCAGACATTAATCATACGAATGCAGTGGAGCACAATAAAAAGAAAAAAATATATGACGCTAAGAGCAAAACCGAATTGATCAGAAAAAAATATATCATGCTATTGTTTTGACCTTGTTACAAGGAAATTGGTATTCTCCCCAAAAATTAAAGGTGAGTATAAATTCTTCCACAAAAATTCTCCCTAGGTCATGAGGTCAAGCAAGAGCCACATGTCAGTAAGCAAAATAAGAAGACAGACCTAAGAAAGCTGACAGCCACCAGCAAAAGAAACCTGAAAGCTGAGATTGCTTCAATAATGTATCCTGAGGCAAAGCCATATAATCTAACATGTAAGAACAGATCCCTGAGAAATGGTTTACGTTGAACTAGGGAAGGATTCATAAATATGATTACACAATCCAACTATGATTGACTAAAATTTCCCAATTACAGCATAATAGATAATAAGCTTCAAAAACACCCAAAGCCATATCCCTCTATAAACCAACAACTCAAGTTAAACACCTAAATCAATATCGCACGGCAAAGTTCCATCCTTTTAACAAGATAACATCTTCCCATCAAAGATACATAGACGTTAACCTTGATAATAATAACATCAAAAATAGTCAAAACACACACATATATAGATAAAGTAGAACAGCGGCAAATATAGCAGCTCAAAGCCTCTGCCTCTTCGTATAAAAAAAGAGAAGAGACGGAAGAAAAAAAAACCGTCTAGTCCTGGTTCTTCAACTTCTCGATGCGCTGGGAGAGCTGGTCGATGCGGACGACGAGGCCGGTGACGGCGAAGAGGAGCCAGTAGAAGACGAGGGCGGCGGCGATGAGGAGGGCGTTGCGCTGGCTCTTCATGATGGACTTCTGGTGGCGGAGGTGGTCGAAAGGGGTGCAGGCGGGTGAGTTGCAGGAGGGGCGGGCCTCGTACTTCCAGTAGATATCCATGAGGAGGAAGACGCAGAAGGGGACGACGGTGAGGAGGGGCTTGAGAGCGGAGCGGGTGACGGAGATGAGGCCCTTGCGCAGGCCGTGGAGGCCGGGTAGGGTCAGGAGGAGGAGCATGATCGCCTCCGCGCCGGCGGTGTAGCCCAGCATCACCCACTCCAACGCCATCGCCCGCCGAAAACCTGGACGGCGACGGCGACGGCGACGGCGACGGCGAGGAGGTCGTCAGCGGTGGTGGCTATTTTCTTTCTTTGTGGGGAAGAAATGGGTCTGGGCTAATGATTGTTTGGGCCGGTGGGCTTTCAAATGTTTCGAGGCCCATTTGGGAGAATATTATTAGGTTAAGTCTATGGGAAAATATAAGAAATAGCCAAATGTCAAATTATTCTTTCAAAAATAACAAAAATTTTAGCCAAATCTTTAATTTTTATTTCAAATATAGCCAATTTATATATTTTAATCATGTTTAACTAATAATTTTTACTTTTTTGACATAAATGACCTTAATTTAATTTCAAATTTTCTTAAACATATTTTCTTACATTTCATAATATGAAGGATATTTAATTTTTTTTAAAAATATTTTATTCAAAATTAAAATATATTAGATTAAACAAAAAAAATTATATTATCTCCAAAACACCCAAAATTTATATATTTTATATCCTTTTATTTTTCTCGTTTTAATGATCCAAAATATCTTTTTTTGAGCGAGGTGAGATTTCTCCGTCTATGAATCCAAGGATGCAAGGATGGACTTGACTTCGGTTTTCGTTCAAGGCTGCGTCGTCGCATGCCTTCTTTTTTATAAAATGAAAAAAATACCTTCTTCCTTAAGTTTTTTTAAATAAATTAACTATAATGCCTACTAAAATCCGTGTATCTTCAATTATTGAATTACTATTTGCTTGTTACAATTTGACAGGGCTAAAGTTTCGTAGTTTGGAAATAGATTGTCTGCGGGATTAAGCAATTAAATTCTCTTCTATGCAATTTTATCGACACATTTTAAATGAGCGGCCAAATCAATGGCAAATGCCACACTTATATGGTGTAATATACATTATGGGATTTGGTTCTTCAGTCATCAGGCCCAATGTTTCATCATTTGGAGCTAAGCAATAATTTGACAAGTCGAGCACCTACAAATTCTGCTTAAATTGCACCATTGTAGCTTCCACGTTGGTAGTTTATTTTCAAATGAAGCATGCATGAGCTTCTGCTTGCCTTTGCATCACTGGCAATAGCTATGGTTATCTCGAGCATGCTTTCCTTTGTAAGTACACCTCTACATCGACAGACTACATCGCGGTAGAACTCAGGCGTTGCCCAGGTTCTGGCTGCTGCATTCCGGAAGGGATGTACATCTTTCACTAGTGTTCCCATGTGCCTAATTCCTTGTTGTTTTCAGCCATGGCCAGGAACAATTGGAGTTTGACAGTTAATATTTTCTTGTATTTCAAGTCTTTGTAAAGTGGAAGAGCTAGAGCCAACGATTTCAAGTTTTCAACCGTTTCATGTAAAATATATTTCCCATGTGAATACAACTCCGTTTATCAAATATATAAAGTAAGAAAATACAATTTTATGAATGTTTTTAATTTAATTTTTTGAAAATATTGACTTGTTATAGGCTCTAAATGATTTTTAATTTAACTTGCTCCAAACAATTTATTTGAGAGCAAATACAAGGGGAACTAGATAAGATTATTATCAATATGACCATAAATTGTGCATTTTCGCAAAGTGGTTTTTTTCGGACTTGGAATATGTTTACCACTCGCATTAATTCATGTCAAACATGTAGCTAATTATTTTTATTATTAATTAGTTTATTTTATTTTGATGGATTTTTTTGAATTATTTTTATTTTTATTTTATAAATATATAAAATACAAAGTCTTTATCATTAACAAAAAAAATTACTAACATCCACATGATGATATATGTTATATATTGAGTGCGTAGAAGATAGTGTGCTAGAGGATTGATTTAAATCACAATTGTATGGGCTATCATCTCTCATTAAGTTCAATATGAAGTAATAGAATAGGTAATATCATACTAATTTTTAATATCGTAGAAGAATAAATTATCATTATAAGCTGAAAAAAATTTACTTGGTCACCTTATATCTCATGTCCTCGCAAGGACAAAGACTACATATAGAGGAGAACTAGTTCTTAATATTTCATGTTTTGGCAACTCGAGATCAAGACAAGGCTTAGAAGAGTGAAGATGGTTTTCTGAAGGAAATACTGCTGTTACTATTTACACCTTTAGCTTGGACTTTAAAGCTAACGGTGACAGACTCGTCGTTAGGGCAACAGTGAGTTAACTGCGCCCGAGGCGATCTGGACCGGTAGTTAACGCCCTCATTTTAATCGAATTTACGTTCAAATGTTGTTTTAGTTGACATAAAAATATAGTAAATAACAAAATTCATAAAAAAATAGAAATACAATGAATTATAATGACATAAAAATTATAAATTTTTTTATATATTAGGATCATATGAATATAAGATAAAAATGAAATATTTTTTTCTTACGTATCTTTAAAACTTCTTCTAATTTTTAATTTTTATAAAAAATATTATTTTGTAAATATTTTACATAGATATACTTTGACTGAAATAAATTTTTTATGACTAACTTTTACATAGATTTACATAGTTTTTTTATGACTTTCAAATTTATATTTATTTCGTGTAATTTAATGATAACCAAACAAACCATTTAATAAATTTATATATATATATATAACAATAATAATAATAATAATTATTATTATTATTATTATATATTAATGACTGTCAAAGCTACTTTGAACCGGAGCTAGCCACTTAGACATGAGAGCCATGGTTTGGTAAATTTTATAGACTCGGTAATTAGTGCACCAAGTTAGACTGGTTTTCACAAAACTTGAATCTAATATCTAAGTGAAGCGTCTTGTATTTTTTAGATTTTTCTGACATTTGAGTAAGAGCAAGCCTTCAAACTTGCACAAATGAACTTGTTGTCATTTACATCTTGAAAGCAATATAATAACCATTTTCCACCTGAAAATACAAGTAATTACCTTATATCAAATTTGAAATTCAAAAATATGTCTTAAATACTCGAAAATCTGGGTATTCCTATTGTGTTCAAACTAAATAAATGGATAAAACCAAGTTAAAAAGCGATCTAGCTTTCAGTTAATGTGGTTTTGACCGTGGCTTTTAATTTTATGAAAATGGTAGTTATAAGCTAGGAACGGCGAACAAAAAATGTTTATTACCATCATTCTAAGGATTTATCCGTTATAAAATTAAAAGAACAAATTCATCTTATACATCATTTATACATCGGTTTTTCTACGTATAAGCTTGCATGCATGGCAACAAGTAACAAGTTGTGAACATTATTATCCTACATAAACCCACAAAATGTTTGGCCACATGCTATAATATGGAGCCAAAACTGACTTTCTCAAACACAAAACGTGCATGGAAGCCAACAAGCCGAAGGGAATGCCAGGAACAAGGATATTTCATGGAAGCCACGAACTTCACAAAAAAACCCTGAAAATGGACTTGCCTTCCATCACAAGGAAAGGAATGATGCAGACGCCGTGCATCTCCGCGCCGCCGTGCATCTCGGCTGTCGATTTTTAAGATGATGGCGTCTGTTTGTCAAAATTGCAGACTCGTCCGAGGTGACGGCCCCTGGGCCATCTCTGATCACTCAAAACATTTCCACAAATTCAGTCATCTGAAAACTACGAACCAGCCCCCTTCACCAGCCTCCCAAATCTGCTCCCGTATATAATCCTTTCGCTTGTGACTTATCACGCCACCAAATCTTATCACTCAAAACATTTCCACAAATTGAGTCAGCTGAAAACTACCGATCAGCCCCCTTCAACAACCCCCACCCCCGCCCCCCAACCCCCCAATCTGCTCCTATATATAATCCTTTCACTTGTGGCTTCCCACACCAAAGTTGCTCATACTTCCTTATTCTTTCTACAATCATCTTTTTTTATTCATACATTTGATACTTCGTTGGAAGGAAAAATGGCAGGTGTAGTGAAGTGTGAGATCACTGGTGCAGCTAGCGGCCACGCCCAAGACCCACTCAACTGGGCTGCATTGGCCGACGACCTCAAAGGCAGCCATTTCGACCAAGTGAAGAAGATGGTCGCCGACTGCAGATCCGGCAAGGTGGAGCTCGCCGGCGCCGGCCTTACGGTCGGCCTGGTCACCGCCGTCGCTCGGTCGACCTCCGCCGGCGTCGTCCCTGTCAAGCTCTGCCCGGAGAACCGCTCCAAGGTCGACCAGAGCAGCCAGTGGGTGGTGGACAGCACCTGCAAAGGCGTCGATAGCTACGGCGTCACCACCGGCTTCGGCGCCACCTCCCACCGCCGGACCAACCAGGCCGCCGCCCTGCAAAAGGAGCTCATCCGCTTCTTGAACGCCGGCGTCTTCACCTGCGCCGAGACGCTGTCGGTGCCCACCACCCGCGCCGCCATGCTCGTCCGGGCCAACACCCTCATGCAGGGCTACTCCGGCATCCGGTGGGAGGTGCTGGGCGCCATCGCCTGCCTGCTCAACCACGGCGTCACCCCGGTCCTTCCCCTACGGGGCACCATCACTGCCTCCGGCGACCTCGTACCACTCTCCTACATTGCCGGGCTGCTCACCGGCCGGCCGAACGCAAAGGCGGTGACCTTCGATGGCGAGGTGCTCGGCGCCGCGGCCAGCTTAGAGAAGGCCGGCGTCACCACTGGCCCTTTCGAGTTTCAGGCCAAGGAAGCTCTGGCCTTGGTGAACGGCACCGCCGTCGGCTCCGCTCTGGCCGCCATTGTTCTATACGACGCTAACATCCTCGCCCTCCTCGCCGAGGTGCTCTCGGCCGTTTTCTGTGAGGTGATGAACGGGAATCCGGAGTACACTGACCATTTCACCCACAAGCTCAAGCACCACCCCGGTCAGATCGAGGCGGCCGCCATTATGGAGCACCTGCTCGGAGGGAGCTCCTACATGAAAGCCGCCCAAAAGCTCCAGGAAATGGATCCCCTCCAGAAGCCGAAGCGGGACAGGTACGCTCTCCGAACCTCGCCACAATGGCTGGGGCCTCAGATCGAAGTGATCAGAGCTGCCACGCTCATGGTGGAGAGGGAGATCAACTCTGTTAACGACAACCCACTGATCGATGTGTCGAGGAACAAGGCGTTGCATGGTGGCAACTTCCAAGGGACGCCCATCGGCGTCTCCATGGACAACACCAGGCTAGCTTTGGCGGCCATTGGGAAGCTCATGTTCGCGCAGTTCTCCGAGCTGGTGAACGACTTCTACAACAACGGCCTGCCTTCCAATCTCATCGGCGGGTCGAATCCGAGCTTGGATTACGGGTTCAAAGGAGCAGAGATCGCCATGGCCGCCTACACCTCGGAGCTCCAATTCTTGGCCAACCCGGTGACCAACCATGTCCAGAGCGCGGAGCAGCACAACCAGGACGTGAACTCCCTCGGCCTCATCTCGGCCAGGAAAACTGAGGAAGCGGTGGAGATACTCAAGCTCATGTCCTCCACCTACCTGGTTGCCCTGTGCCAGGCCATCGACCTCCGCCATGCCGAGGAGAACCTCAAGGAGACGGTGAAGCAAGCGGTTAGCAAGGCGGCGAGGCGGGTCCTCCCCGTCGGAGCCGCCGGGGAGCCGCTGGAGTCGCCACTGTGGGAGAAGGACCTCCTCCGGGTGGTGGAATCCGAGCATGTCTTCTCCTACATCGACGACCCATGCTGCCCCAACTACCCATTACTGCAGAAGCTGAGAAACGCCATGGTCGAGAAGGCCATGAAGAGCGCCGAAAAGGAGAACGCAGTCGCCGGGGCTGGCTTGTTGGGCTTGATCGGAGAGTTCGAGGAGGAGCTCAAGGCGAGGCTGCCCAAGGAGGTGGAGATGGCGAGGAGGAGGATTGAGGAAGGGACGGCGGGGATTGGGAATAGGATTGAGGAGTGCAGGTCGTACCCGTTGTATAGGTTGGTGAGGGAGGAGTTGAAGACGAGCTTGCTGTCGGGGGAGAAGACGGGATCGCCCGGGGAGGAGTTCGACAAGGTGTTTGCTGCCATCAAAGAAGGGAAGCTCGTGGAACCTTTGCTTGAATGCTTGCATGGTTGGAACGAGGCGCCTCTCCCCATTTGTTGAAGAAGATGGATCTGTTTTTAATTAAAAAAAATTTGGAGAAGATGTTGGGCTATCAAACTCCATGAATTTAATTAAAAAAAATGCAATGGTTATTGTAAACTATGAAATTTGTAACAAGTCTATGAATTGTTTTGAGACAGAATCTACCAAGTAAAATTAATAGTTAGTTTAGTACAAGGTCCGACCCATGCTGGCATAGATAGAAGATATAATACATATGATGAATACAGCTTGCAAGTTCTCTATACTATAGCTATATACCCGAGTAATTCATCAGCTCCGAAACCAGATAATAGACATAGCAAATACTGCTTCAATTCCTGGACTTTTATTCTTCCAGCAACTATTTCAATATTCATGATTATTACATCCAATATCAGCATATAGCTAGATTTATGCAATCAGACATTCACCCCTCTTATTTACTTTCTGCATATGCAGGCGATAGATTAGAAGTTACAAGTGCAAAGTTGATGGGATAAACTGGCTGTCTGTTAGGATAGAACAACCCGAAGTTCTGCTCCTCCCCGGCCGGCTTCTGATTCTCATTAAACAAAGCAAACAGGTAAGTCTGTATGGCCCTCCCACGCCTCCTCGGAGTCCCCTGCCCAACATGTCTGATCAGATTCTGGTTGTAAGTCCTTGCATTGTTAATGGTTGCCGCCGAATGCCCCGCCGACGGCCAACCACTCTCCGATACAACTATCTCGACTTTGGGTGTCCCAACCTTCTCCAAGGCAGCGTATGTAGCATCCAAGATGGCATCGAAGAGGTTCCTATATTGGTAGACCCCATCCTGCACTCTAACCGATGGATACGTAAACAGTGCATACGACAATGGGATGTCCACGGGATTGCCCTTGTAGCTAAAATACGGGTAGACGTTGGCTAGAAGGGGAGCTCCGGTGTTGGCCAGGAACCGCGCTATCGGCTGCAAGTACCCGACTGCCGCGCCGGAGAATGCACCGGCGGAGGGAGGGTAGGATGTGCCCAGGACCCCAGTGTCCACGGCAGTTGACACCTTGATGTCATTTTGTAGGCCGGCGGCAACGATTGCGTTGTAAACATTTCGCATGGCCGGGAGTACTGCCTGAGCATTGCCTCTGGGGATGACCTCGTTTCCGACGGCGATGTACCGGAATCGAACAGCCGGCCAGTATGCCCGGACGTGGTCCTGCACCCACCGGCTTGCCGCCGAGGGGTTGCTGGCTAGCTCTTGGAGCCACTCGTTGGGGACACCAAGGAGGACTTGGATGTTGGAGCCTCTCAATGCTTGGAGTGCCTCTGGCCTTGGCCAATAGATTCTCATTCTTTGGATGTTTCTTGATCTGTATAGGTCGACTACTTGTTGAGGTGAGGGTAGATTGTTACCATCCATTCCATAGCACACGCCAATTGATTGTGCACCTGCAGAACAACATATAATGTGTCATGAGCAACATATATTAGTTAGTATAGTGATCCTATTCATGTATGACATGAGAATTCTTTTTTATAACATAGGATAGGATACATTTCCACACTCCGTAGAATACAACTTGTGTGACTTAATTCATAGTGTGCACATGATATTTCATCCAATGGTACAGAAAGTTGTTGGAAGCACTAGACTAAATGATACTTGTAGCTAGGAATTGGGAGTATCAAATACAGCTTTAAACAATAAATCTATATGGAGGATGGGAGGTGAGTAGAGAGACCTGCTGCTCCCAAAGATGCTAGGAGCAGAATAACAAGAACGGAAGCAGAGAAGGGACTCCAATTACCAGAGAAGGAACCCATGTTTTTAACTAAGATAACTTGATCTACTCCAACTTGATGTGTTGGCCCATATATAGATAGAGATTTGCATATTGAAGTTTGGTGAACTTGCATTCAATCTCCATTATTATGATTTGCTTGGAAGAACAAAATTCTAGCATAACTTAGAGAAGCCAACTACGTGGCTTATCTGAAAAACCTTATACACATAAGTCCGAATTGCTTTTCATTATTTCGAATAGCTTCATCGAATTTCCACAATCCTCACCTAACTTAGAGTTTTCTGCATGAACATTCAATGGAAGAGCTAAAGATAATCTGTTACGACACTGTTGAAGTCTTTGAGGCTTTGCATCGAGTCATCAACGACACTAAGGTCGTCGCGCATGGCATTATCAACCTTTGGCTTCTTGTATGAAAAATGGCCAAACATGACGACATTGGACACTTGTAGGAGCCTCAGAACGTTCAAAGTCGCTGGCTGCGTAGTAACTATCGACCCACACGTCACCTATAAACAATTAACATCTGAAACTGTTCTATTCTTATTAATATTCCCCCATATTCGTATGATAAGCAAGTATCTCCAAATTTGGCTTCTTTATTTCATACTAATTTGGTTTCCAAAGGGAAGGTCCTGCGGTGATTATGATAAGCCAGTATCTCCAAATTTTAACAAGCGAACTCACCAAACCCAACAGCAGGCAATTACAAACGTGGCGATCGGCTCATCACTCATTATCACCTTTCGTGAGGTCCGTTCTTTCAGTAGCCATATTTGTCTTCAATATATACAATTGCTGGTGACAGAATTCATAACAAAAGAGTCGGCTGCTATAAATGGTGTGCTAATAAGAATTGAGAAATTTACGGGTTATGCGTACATGATAAAATAAAGCATATGAAATACATTTCCTTGTGTACATAATTTACTTCCGATGGGAATTTCACATCTAATTTGAACATGATATCATGTATTTTGTAACGTATATGTATCCAAGCATTGGGTGTGGAGCATCTCCCATCAACTATGAGGAATATCCTTGCAGAGCCTTCATTCTATGATGATGATGAGCTTGATCTTGCCTTCGACGTTCAAGGTTCAAGGCTGTACACCTCACAGGTCGAACCCCTTGATGCCTTGCAAATTATGAACACCTTAACCAACAAACGTCTACAGCAGAAGTCGAGAAGGGAAAGTGCTTCGTTTGTTCTTATAACTTAACCTGTCAGATTATCATCCACCATTCTTCAACTAGATGGCATGAACCCATCAGCATTTTCCTCTTCAGCAACTCCAATCATATCCAGTGAAGCAATATTATTACCATCCGATAGGAACAAGAAGTCTGGAGGCACTGGAATAATATCTTCTGGTGTAGATTCATCGCACTCATTTCTGCTCTTCTTTAACCTTTTTGGTCTTTTAGGCCTCTGCAAATTACCATTTTCTTGGTCGACCAAAGTAGATCCTTCAATTTCAAAATAAGAATCTGCATCATTCATAGTTTTGGAGGGATGCAATTTGGGAAGTTTCCGCTTCTCCGACAACAATTTTTTCTGCATAGCAAGTTTGTGTAAAGATTAAAAAGAAGGGAGCTAAAAAATGTACTACTAATTAATATACCCACTGAAGGGCTTTAGACGTGAATGGAGACACAAACTAATTATCAACATAAAGTGCTGGATGTGTCAATGATGTAAACTTTTTTAGATGTACACAGATTCCTCTCAATTACAAAGAAACATCTTCCATTTGAAGGGATAAATCTCAGGATTATTGATGAGGGGAATGTTTGTCGCCTGAATTTTACATAAATAATACCACCACGACATCCTATACACATCCATCTCACCCAAATCTCTCCTTCCCCCAAGCCCCAATGATTAGCCTTTACTGAACGAACACTAAGTGGAGAAAAGAGATGCTAATTTCTTCAGGAGTGTCATTACCACTCAACTATCCTTAAAAGTGTTTCACAAAATTACCTAGAATTGCTTAAGTCACAGCAAACTCTAAATAGTTTCAAGAATTACGTATTGTCGACTAAAGCTTCCGACATGCCTATTTCTCAACAACAATTAGCTATAACTTATAATCTCAAATTATATACCTTTTTACTAGAAGGTTCCTTATCCTCCTCTAAGATCTCTTCATTCCCTGGTCCAGGAGCTGAAAGATCTTCCAATGATGCAACTCCCTCAGAATCTACACGTATGCATTTTGTTCCACGTTTCTTCTTTTGGCGATCCTTCAGCTATAAAAAAATATAGCAGATCATGTCAAAACTCCAGAAAGTTCGACAATATCATCATAATTATGCTTTTAGAATTATTCTTGAAACAAAAATATATATATCTTTCTGAAACGAAAATTTATTGACAGGAATAACTAAAGTACTTCAAATTTTTGTGACCTGTACTATTACACCCACAAAAAATAGTAAAATTACTAATCAACTTCAATCTACCAACCTACAACCTTCTCTGATGATTGATCAAGCACAATGTTCTCAGTTCTAAAAAGGTAAATCAACAAGCAAACACTAAATCCAATAAAATGAAGCACAAAAGTTACCAGATGGAGAGGAGCGTCCCTCAGTTTCTGCTCCAACTGGGCATCATCTATAAGCAAGGAAACAACATCCTCTGAAGCCAGTAAATCTGCTTGAACGTGTCTACCAGTCATAACCAGTTGTTGAACAGTGTTTTTCTGACTTGCACGCTGCAAAATTTTTTCTTCAATTGTCTCCTTGCAGATCAGTCTGTAAACAGTCACCTACAGCCCGAAAAATAACGAAAAAAATTAAAACCTCCAGCAAAACCAAAACAGACAAACCATACCGAGTGTCATCATGCAGTTATATACTCCACAATCAAGACACACACGAACCTCTTTTTTCTGACCAAGTCTATGAGCCCTGTCCATGGCCTGGGTATCAAGAGTTGGATTCCAATCACTTTCATAAAATATAACAGTGTCTGCAGCTGTCAAGTTGATGCCGAGTCCACCAGCTCGAGTACTCAATAAGAACACAAATATATCATTCCTACAACAAGAATTTATCAACGATTAGTTCAAAAAACTCTGTTCAAGCTAATTATCAAACATATACAATAGCAAATAACACTATTTTTTACTTAATCAACAAAAAATAAAAAAATTGCATTACCTATGCTGAAAATCTCGGACCATATCTCGTCGATCTGCTATTGTTGATGACCCATCAAGTCGGAGATACCTGTATTTCCTAAAGTTCATATAATCCTGCAGATAATTATGAAGTCAGAAGCAGTAAGAAAAACAAAAAAAAGGGCCGGATACTTTATACATCTACAGATCATGTTCAAGAAAAAGTACCTCCAGAATATTAAGCATCTTTGTCATCTGTGCAAACAAAAGCACCCGATGATTTTCTGCCCGCAGCCGCTTCAATAGGCCATCCAATGTCTTAAGTTTCCCAGAGTCCTAAAACAAAGAAGCCTTAAGCCTTCCCACATAATAATAGGATATGCAATATTTTAAGAAAAGAGTGAGAACCACAATCATAACTTAACAAAGAAATTCATCATTTGACATTAACATGCAAAAGCCTTAAAAAATCATTTGAGGTAGTTACTTGCTCAAACCATTGACCTAATTCCTAAACTACAAACAGAATATGATACTTCAATTTTACTAGTGATTAGAGCTTGAAACCAACTCTGATTAGATTATCTGCAACAATCACTGGTACATTGAAAACATTTTTTCTAAATAAACGAACTATTTAATTCATAATAAATTTCAGCATATGCTGTCTAGCTAGACTGACAATTTTAAATTCAAAATTGTGGGGTCAAACATCTTAACACAGTTGCTTCCAGCCAATATACTACTTCAAACACACAATTAAAAGAGAGTGACCCAACCGTAAGCATCTTTGCAGGATCAAAATTCCTGACTGGTGGTGAAGAACCAAAAATCTTGTATGTGAGTTGAAGAAGAGGCTGTTTAACTGGAAACTCTGAATCTATCTCTTGAATATAATGGTTCGGAGGAGCACTAGGCTTTACAGGCCCGTTGAAATCAGATGTGCGTGCACACCCAACAAACAACCTTTTCACCCATGGATGATGCAAATCTTCCATCCATTTATAGGCAAAGCTTCGATCTGAACAGTAGGCGTCAATCTGTCCAGCACACAAACACAAAAAGTGAGATTGCACTAAATATGTACTGCAACATGACTAGCAGCTTGTGTTTGATAAGTGACACAATCGTTGAAGTTGGGGATAATTAAATTAACATCTACTCCTAAGAAATACTGATAAATAAAGAAGAACAATAGACATACGGCTCTTGGCCAATCTCAATTCATTTCATGCATGTCAAATTTATTGTGGCTCTAGGCCTTACCTGTAGTTATTGAGAAAACTCTTTCTAGTTCAAGTAGAAACATAATCACTAACAAAAGACTTAAACCACTCATAGGAAAACAACTAAATAAGACTCCAACTAAACTAGGAAATCAACTAATCAAGACTCATACTTATTGTAACACTCAATGACTAATGCAAGCAGGAAATATAATATAAACTACTATATAAGATGCCTGTCGTCAATAAGCAATAAAAAAACATGCAAGCTTCACACGAGGTAAAGGGCCAATTACTAATTAAAATTCAAGGTTTTTGCCCCCATGGAACAAGCCATTTTAATGAAAGAAAATCAACAGCAATGTCTATCTCTCAAAGTCACTTATTGATATTCCTGAATAAGCATAAAATTGAATTGGTGGAGTGAAAAATGTATTAAATGTAACATATTAGAAAGCCATACAGGTGGAGCCCGAACAGGTGGGATGAAAGCATAAGTAGACTTTAGAAGCCTCGCACAGGATATAAGCCTCTCCTGGTGAGAGACAACTAAAGCCTCATAAGGAGCACTTTCAGGACCTGTAGCCACTTGCGTTCTGAAAGCATTACGGCTTGACCTTGATGGCAGCAGTAACATACGCGACACAGCTTTCACTTTCTCTCTATCTAAGCCATTACTAGCAAGATCATTGCCTTCCGTTTCCAGGAAAGTGTCCAAAACTTCTTCCAGATATTGTCGCTCCCATCTCAAGACAGAAAATAGCAACCTCTCTAGGACAGAACTTCTTGCCAACATAGAAACTTCTCCAGGAGATAAATCCATCAAACAAGTAAAGCCAAATGTTCTGGCCCTTTTATAAATATAATCAGGAGAGAAAATGCTAAAAAGCCGTTGAAATGTTTCTCTACACAAGGAATTACCATAAACTGAGATGGGAATCTCCGAGCACCTAACCATACGCTGATAAACAATTTTTGGTATCTGCAGTCATGGCATGCAGTTAATATTAATTATCAAGACGCTGAAACAGCTAGCAGGCAAATATAAAAATGAATGAGCACTTTCATAAGAAAATTTACCTTATATACAATAGGATTGTGGGCACCTGTGTAGTGTATGCCTTCCGCCCCAGCAGGAGGCAGAAGAGAATTTGGGATATCTCCAAAGTAAAAATAAGTGCTTCCTTCATTGCGCTCAAACAACTCAGGGTGATTGCACACCTAATGCCATTATCAATCAAAACAAATCAGTTCCTACACGACAAAAATGAAGAAATTAAAGATACACTAATGAACAGACATCACTCTAAGAATAATATGTCATAATAGATATCTAAAAGAGCAAAGAGGAACTTGCAAATTACTAAATACCAAAATTTTCAACAGAAATAACATCACCTTTCTCAATTGGACAACAATATTCATCAGATTCAAAAGCTTTTTTTCACTAAGATTCCCTCGGCGGCCATCTAACAACTCTACCAGAGATATTTTGTTCTTAATGGCCTGATAAAACTCTTGTTGCCTTGAACTTAATTCGCATTGGACAATAATTTCTGTTTTCCCAGTCAACTCTGACATTACATCTTTCTTCACCCGACGTAACATAAATGGCTTCAGAATAGCATGCTGTCAAAATAATGCAAAGAGTTAAAAAATAGCTTTCCAAAGTCCCTGGAAAAATATAATTGGAAGTTTGAATCATAATTCTCTGGCACTGGTGACCCAGAACAAAATGATTGGTGATTATGACTAGAAAAACAAATGAATATTTCTCCCTGTGCCCTCTCTTCCATGGCTATATCCCTAATCCTTACATCACTTCAGTAGCCAGCTGTCTTCTTCAACTGTAAACTCAAAGACTAACTCCAAAGAAACCTAAATAAGCTCACCCTTATATAATTTCTTAAACCTACTGCTCATCATTGACCTACCTATCATTTCCTCCAATTTTCCCCTCACCCCTCTGCTTATTACTGCCCTTTCCAGGTTCCTATGAACTAAATGCCCAATCAAACACAAATTCAATGTTGCTATTGGTTTGTAATCAAGATTATTTACTTAGTAGATCACAATTTACGCGATTAAGTCTCAAATGCTTCAGTTAGTTCATATGGTTAATACATAGCAGAAACAATTATATGTTTATTTTAACATAATCTCAGAGCTGCATAGGCCAGGTGTAGTGTAAGTTTAATTTTAAGATACGTACTACCAGGATACATTGCAAATAATTTTTTCCACGTCATTCTAGGATCACCACTAACATTCAAACCAAAAAAAAATAGTCAGAAACCAATTCATACCAGCCTACTAAGCTGATGCTCGTTTAAAGTCCCCCCATGTTCTGCATGATTCTCAATGCTGATACAAAACAAAATTAAGATCATCATAACAGATTAAAAAGGTTGACAGCCCAGATATGTTGAAGTAAAATTCTCTTAGAGAAGGGGGAAAAAGTAGTATTTCTCCCACCCTTTAGAAAACCACTCTGTAAACTGTTCATGACTATCAAAGAGGGTCGGCATGATGAAGTGTAAAAGTGCCCATAGCTCTCCCATGCTATTCTGAATAGGGGTTCCAGTCAGAAGCAAGCGGTTTCTACAATTGAAAGTGAGCATTGTTCTCCATCTTAAACTGAAATTATGAAGGAGGATCATTACAAGGATGCAGAGAAGAATTATACTTTGCTCAAAGTGTGCAGAATACAGGATACTAGATTTTGTCCAAAATATATTTGTTTTACCTCTGTGAACTTTTAATGGCTTGTGCTTCATCTAATACAAGGTATTGCCACTTCACACGACGAAAATATTTCTCATCAGCTACAAGAAGCTGGTAACTGGTGATGAGAATATGAAACGGAGATTCCCTGTAAAATACCATATTGTACAATTACTTCTATGTGACAAAGGAAAATATTGAGCCTAAAACTGTAATGAAAAAACCCAATATCATTTACCTCCTATATAGACGCTTTGGGTTAATATTTTTCCGAAGAACTTGTCTGTCATTAAGAACCCCCCAGTATGGAAGTGCCTTCAAATCTGGACAAAATCGACTTATTTCATCGGCCCAATTATTCAGGACTGAAGAAGGTGCAACTACCAGAAATGGCCCCCATATATTTTTCTCCTGGTGGTTAACAGCCAAAAAATGTGTTAAATAATGCATGGAAGTGTAAAGCAACAAAAATGTGCCATATCTTCTAAAAACTAGAATCGAGATATATCACCTCAGCCAAATGAGCTAAAAATGTTATGGCTTGGACTGTCTTCCCCAAACCCATCTCATCCGCAAGAATACCATTCAAACCCTAAACAAAAGTCATGTTCCAGGATGAAAATAAGTTGACAACAAATTAACAGAGAGTAAAGAACCTGTTTATATACCTGCTCATAGCAATTAACCAGCCATTGTAAACCTTTCAGTTGATATTCTTTCAGAGTACCCTGAAACATTACTGGAGTTCGCACAGAAGATGTAACAGGCATAGTTGAGCTGTAAAATAACCACACAACCGTTCAGAATAAACTCAATGGTCAGCAATCTAACACATCAACAACCAGGTAACAAACATCAAACCTCATTCAAAAAGCTCTCACATGTTAGTGCAATCATTTATACCTATGAGTATGCTAGATGATGGTTAAGGCTTAAGACTCCAAAAACAGAAAGCACTATGGCAGTTAAACCAGAATAAGAATTACTGCATCCATTCCTTGACATTACCGTGATCTTGAATGAGAAGAGAATTAGGACCAAGTTGAGTGCAATTTGTATATTGTGATATATTTTAGCCACAGGGACAAATCAGAAGTTGGAGACTATTAGCTATTAAAATTGAATACAGCAGAGACAGGTTGTATGGGCTTTCATAGCTAAAATTTTCAGTTCTTTTAATGTACAACTGATGGCCAAAGAAATACAGGAATCAGCCACCTAATGAGCATAAATAATAACAGATTTAGAAAAATGCAAGAGAAAGAGCCAGACAACTTGGCCCCTCATCATATGCAGATGCCTCAGTTATATCTGAGAAATGAAGTGGACATTTTATGAAGACACAAATCATATACATCTAAAATATAAACTGTACAGGCAATAGGGCAGAAACAGAGATTAATCAGGGCATGCAGGTGAGAACTTTTAAGTACTATTAACTAGAGCAGGATGTAATACTCACGGATGAACCAAATCTATATTGCTTGACCCTGGAATACAGTCACTGCTTCCCTCAACACCAGATTCGGAAGCTTGTCGGAGTTTCAAGCATTCACTATCAAAAGCACTTGTAATCTTTTTCTGCTGGGAGACTGCATTTTGGGCAGCCTTCATAGCTTCCTTCTTTAATTCAATCTCATCAGGATCTTCTTCCCTAATGTCTTGAGATGCTTCTTCACCAACAGTTTTTTCAGCAAGACTCAAACTATCTTGAGTCTGAGATTCCAATTTATTCTGCATAAAATGGCTATAAAGTTCTGTTTGTGAGAGAAGAAAATTAAGCCTTTGCTGCTGTCTCTTAGCCTCCCTAAGCTCTTCTTCTCGCTTCAATGCTTCAGCTGCTTCTTTTTCTTCCTTCTTCCTCAATTCCGCCTGCCATGCGGTTGTAATATCATGAAAAAACGATATATCCGATTTATTCCCAAGGCAATGAACAAAGTGTCATCGCTAATAGTAACAAGTGGTGCAAAAAATTATCAAAACTAGCCAATTAATAACATTTTTAGCTTGTTCCACAAACGTAAAATCAAGTAAAATGTCTTGGGTCTTCCCCATAAATTTATAACG
>JAURVB010001433.1:0-14983 GCA_033002965.1 Piper betle | reverse complement strand
AGGCCCAACCTCTCCAAAGCAAGCACCTTTCCTTCCACCCCACATTCTCTGCATTGATCACCTCCACCATCTCCCACAGCTGACCAACAACTTCAGAAAAAAAAAAGGTAAAGCAAAAGCAAAGAATAATGCCGTCCTCACTCCACCTTCAACACCGTGTCCCAACTTTTTTTGGTTTTCTTGCAGCCTTTTGGTTTGTGAGAAGTCTTGGGCTTCGTCATCGCCATGGCTTCTTTGGAGGATATTGGAGTGTCGGCATTCATCAACATCCTCACCGCCTTCGCCTTCCTCCTCGCCTTCGCCATCCTCCGACTGCAGCCGGTGAATGACAGGGTCTACTTCCCCAAATGGTACCTCACTGGTACCCGCTCCAGCCCCGGGGCTCCAGTAACGCCCTGGGCAGGTTCGTCAACCTCAACCTCCGGACGTACTTCACCTTCCTCAACTGGATGCCGGCGGCGATGAGGATGAGCGAGAAGCAGATCATCGAGCACGCCGGTGTGGATTCAGCTGTGTATCTCCGGATTTACATACTCGGGTCTGTGAGAAAAGCTCTTGTCTTTATCATTCTCTCAATCTGGATACATGGTGAATAGCTTGTTTTTCCTTGTTCATAACTATAATTAGTCTTCTAATTGCACAAAATCGGTATTTGGTTTCCCAGTTCTAACGTTCGTCTCCCAATTTGATTCTAAGTTCTTCTTCTGATGGTGGTTTTGTCAGTTCTAGTGTTTGTTCTGCAAATTGATACTTAATCCTTCTTATTTTTATTGTTTCTACTGCTCATCAATTCTATAACAGCGGGGAAGAATTCAGATAGCCGATGCCTTTTTGATTCATAGTGATATAATCTTCTGAACTGGAGAAACTTTGCAGAGCCTGTTTAAGTGTCTAAGAGTATAATAATTAAACAGACCCTGTAAAGTTCTAACTGTGATTTCGTCCTCTTGTGATCTCATTTATTGCTTCTGTTTGGGTTTATATTGTTCTACTGCTAACAATCCGATTGACCTGTTTCTTTTGTCTGCAACAGTCTGAAAATATTTGTTCCAGTCACGATCTTGGCAATATTAGTGCTTGTTCCCATCAATGCAACCGGAGGAACATTATTCTCCCTGAGAAGAGACGTAGTTTTCAATGACATTGATAAACTTTCTATATCAAATGTTAGCCCAAAGTCCCAAAGGTTGGTTAACGGTCTTCTTCACTGCATACGTAGAAGACGAATTTGTTTCATTCGACAGTGTCAAGTTGATTACAAGAAACATGGTCACTTAAAAAACTTGAACAAAGGAGATATGCATATGTATAGCTCTATTCACAATCCTTTCATTCGTCTGTTTGGAATATCTGACTGATCTGTAATGGCTGCCCTGTGCTACTAAGAATTATGTAGAGCAAAAAGTTTAAGCGGGAGTCCTGTGTTGTGTTGTTTATTATTTTCTTGCTGTAATATGAGTCAAAATTCATATTTGTCAATCTAGTCTCTATGCTTTCCGTTCCAACCATTCAAATAGTGTATTTGTTCCATTAATTTTCGTTTTTCGTTGCTGAAATTTGTAATCCAAATCACTGTTGTTGGAATTTGACTATCACTCTTTTTGTGGTGATGCATCCTCATATTGTTATAACCTATCTGTGAAAATATAATTTGATTCCTATACTGTATAATCAGGTTTTGGGTCCATATATCGATGGCTTATGCTTTCACCCTGTGGATATGCTACTTGCTCTATAAGGAGTATGATAGTGTAGCTTTTTTGAGGCTGCATTTCTTGGCCTCAAGAAACCGCCGGGTAGATCAGTTCTCTGTGAGTATCATAGCTTCAAGGAATATAAGGGTTTTTGATCTCTTTCATAGTCTTCAAGAAATATAAGTGATCTCTAGATAGTCTTTCTGTGCATGCATTTATTTAAAATTATTATTAATGCCTTGTAGGTAGTTGTTAGAAATGTTCCTCGCTTATCTGGCCATTCTTTTGCTGAGACAGTTGATCACTTCTTCCAAATGAATCATCCCAACACCTACCTTGGACATCAGGTACCAATTTTGGCTACAGCGTCAATTCCTTTGTGACTATACACTGCAAAACATGCTAGTGTTTTTGCTCATCTTTTCTGAAAATGCATTGGCTTGTAATCAGTCATAAGATGAGTAGTTTAATTTCATTGAAGCCTTGTAGAAGTGAAAGTCAATTCATCAAGATGAATGAATAAAGAGTGCAATATCTGAGCCTGTAGAAGTGAAAAACCAATTCATTAAGATGAGTAGTTTATGTTTCATTGAAGCCTTGTAGGAGAGTATATGTGATGTTTGAAAATTTGAGTTGTGTGAGCAATACTTGCACTGATGCATCGTTGGGTCCATGTTTGTATTGTTGGATTGCATTGTAGGCCACTGTTTTGGTCGACGCTTTCAGCTTCCACATTGGTGCATGCATGAATTGGTATTCCTCCAAAATTTTATGAAGATGCAATGAATGGTCTGATGCATCAGATTAAACATCGCACATTGTTTCACTTTCTATGTTAGCTATTCTTGCCTGTTTTTACCAGAGTGACTCTTGACCACAATCTTTCACCTTTGCTGAGTGCTAGGACATGGTTAAGACACTTCTAATCATCTACTCATAAAAAACTTATTTTGTTCCCCTTTTCAATAAGCTTTGGTGATTTGTGATTTTAAAAAGAGTTTTTTAAGATAATTTATTTTTGGTTTGTAAGACAAAGGTTATTTTCTTCTCCTTGTTGCTTCACTCCTAAGGGAGTAGGAATCCATTGAATCTTGAAAGTTATTTACCGAAAGAAGTTCTAGTAAAGAGGGGTGAAAATACTGCTTTGAAGAAAGTACCAACCATAGCATTGCCTCAGATTGTTTTCTCTAGTGGTTGGTGTCTTCTTTGTTCCTAATCTCTATTGCTGGTTGAGGTTTGAAATTTCCATACTCAACTCTATTATTTTCCCAACAATTGTAAAGTAATACTGCCACCCTCTTCATTAGAACTTCCTTTGGCAAATTACTTCTAAAATTCAATGAATTTCTACTCCTTTTATAGTGAAGCAGCAAGGAAGAGAAACCAACTCTTGTCTCACAAACCAAGAATGGATTATCTTCAAAAAAAAATCCCCTTTCAATCACAAATCACCAAAAACTTGTTGAAAAGTGACGGAAGATAAAATTTTGACGAGAAAAGATGATTAGATGTATCTTACCCACGTCCTAGCATTATGTATTTATAACAAAAGGTGAAGGATCGTAGCTACAGTTGCTCTAACGGGTAAAAACGGACAGAAAATAGCTAACATATATTGTAACAATATGCGATGCTTGGTTTGATGCATCGGACAACACATCCATGTTTATAAATTTTAGGAAATCGGCAATCTAGCCACCAATGTAGTGGATGGAAACAACAATCAGAACAGTAGGCAAAGATGGAGCCAACGATGCAACTCTGATCCAGCATTGCTTACTGATATAGCCAATGATGCCATCTGTGCTAGCATCTCTGCACGAAAAATAGTTTTTAAAACTCTTATTTTAACAGATGTCACTAAAAATATTTGGTGTTCAACTTCACCATAGATGCTTGTTCATCCTCGTGTACATTCTTTTTATTCTCCCTTTTCGAGTTTTAGTTTGCTATTACATATCTAAGTCATAAAATTTGTAAGTCATTGTCCTTTTCTCTAGGCCATATACAATGCCAACAAATTTGCTAGACTTGTGAAGCGAAGGGAACGACTTCAGAACTGGTTAGACTATAATCAGCTGAAATCCGAAAGGCATCCAGAGAAGAGGCCAACACAAAGGGTACCATTTCCAGCATAGCCTTTTAGTGTTTCATTTCCTGTTTTGTGGCTGGCAAATTTGGAATTTAAATGTTCTTCAATTGTATTCTAACATTGTTTATACTATGTTTCATATCCAGACAGGATTTTTGGGCCTATATGGTAAGAGGGTAGACTCCGTTGACTTCTACAAATACCAGATTTCAGAGGTTGAGAAGAAAGTGAGTCTCCGTAGAAACTGCCATACTTATTAATTTGAAGTTTGTTCTTATGTAATTACCGCAAACCCAAATGTGCATAAGTCCTGCATTAATTTTGTAATCTACTTTAGATGATATCAGAAAGGCAGAAGATTCTTCAAGATCCAAAATTGGTATTGCCTGTGGTTTTTGTTTCATTCAATTCACGATGGGGAGCAGCTGTATGTGCACAGACCCAGCAAAGCAAAAATCCAACTCTGTGGTTGACTGACTGGGCGCCAGAACCTAGAGATGTGTACTGGAAGAATCTTTCAATACCTTTTGTTTCTTTGACCATTCGCAAGCTTATAATATCAGTAGCTGTGTTTGCTTTAGTGTTCTTCTACATGATACCCATTGCTTTTGTGCAATCACTTGCCAATCTTGAGGGCCTTGAAAGAGTTGCTCCATTTCTTAGGCCTGTTATTGAAGTGTAAGTACAGCCTCCACTTAGCTCATTTTCTTGGCAAATTTTCTACATATGTATGTTGAGGAATTCTTGTTGTGGGTTCTGAATGCACCACTTTTTTAGGGACTCTTTTGCTTTCTATTTGTAAGGGTGATGATCTAGGGGATGAATGAACATAACAAATGGGGAGTGGTTTTGGGCACAGTTTGAGGTATTCACCTTCTTAATTGGGCTGATGAACTTAAGCATTGGACCTTAGATGTGAAAATCACTATCAATTATGTAAAACTCTAAGTTTCCATCCTGGATATGTAACTGCCTGATCTAATGTCACCATGTTTTAACCTTCTGAATAGGCTAAAAGTTGTCGGCATTAGATATAGATGAAAAATTTTCTCCTCTAATATATCTGGGTGCTCTGTATGTCCTCCATTAATTCTTAGGTTTGTAAGAGTGAACTCAAAGATTTGTGCATCACAACTATCTTGCTTGATAGCTTTATTTATGTTGGTGTATTGTGCAACAACTTCATTTGGTAAGTTATTATTTGTCTGTATTGCAGGAGAGTGATAAAGTCTTTCCTTCAGGGTTTTCTTCCCGGTCTGGCATTGAAAATTTTCTTGTACATTCTCCCTTCTGTGCTTATGATTATGTCTAAGGTTGAAGGTCATATTTCCCTGTCTGCACTGGAACGAAGAACTGCATCTAAGTATTACTACTTTATGCTGGTAAACGTTTTCCTTGGAAGTATTATCACTGGAACAGCATTTGAGCAGCTTGATTCTTTCCTTCATCAATCACCGACTGAGTAATGTTTTCTTACCTTTTGTCAATTCTATTTTTCTTTACTTATCATAGTTATATGGGCGTGTCAAAAGCTTTGTTTACAACTATGTTTGGTGGAGAGTGGGCAAGATACTAGTCATTTGCCTTTCAGGGAAAGTTGTCCAAAGTCTGAAATGGATTTTGACGATTTAGTTTGCTAAATTTCCTCCTTTATGAATTCCATTGTTTTTAATGCATCTACGTGTGGAAGGAAAAAACAGAGGCAAGGAAACCTTATTCTCCGTTGAAACTGAAATCAGAGGACATAAGTCTTACTTGCATAAGTCTTATGAGGTTTCCTTAACAATGGCTATCTAAACTATGTCAAAACCAAATAACATCTACATGTAACTTCTCTAACAGGAAGAAGACAAATTTTAACTTCAATTTTTGTGTCCTTTTTTCCTCAAATATAAAATGGTATTCTAGACTTATTTACCATTTATATAATTTTGTATAGGATCCCAAGGACTATTGGAGTTTCAATTCCCATGAAAGCAACATTCTTCATAACTTATATAATGATTGATGGATGGGCTGGGATTGCAAGTGAGATCTTGAGGCTGAAGCCGTTGGTCATATTTCATCTTAAAAACATGTTCTTGGTGAAAACTGAAAGAGACAGAGAAAATGCAATGCATCCTGGAAGTATTGACTATCCAGAAAACCTTCCTACACTTCAACTTTATTTTCTGCTTGGAATTGTATATGCTGTTGTCACTCCTATTCTTCTTCCATTCATTCTCGTGTTCTTTGGGTTTGCATATCTGGTCTACCGTCATCAGGTTAGTATTTGAAATATGGTAAGCAATTCTTTTTGGTCATCTATCTCAATCTATCCTCTCATTCTTTGGCGTTTCCCTTGTTTCAGATCATTAATGTCTACAATCAGGAATATGAAAGTGTTGGAGCATTCTGGCCTCATGTTCATGGGCGCATTGTTGCCAGCATGTTAATATCCCAACTGGTTCTGCTGGGATTACTGGGCACTAAGAAAGCTGCGGACTCCACTCCTCTGCTTGTTGTTTTGCCAGTACTAACAATATGGTTCCACAAATACTGCAAAAGTCGATTTGAACCTGCTTTTAAAAAGTATCCTCTAGAGGTAATCTTCTGCGTGTGTATCCTCTACCTGTGTTGTACATTATATCCAAAATGATAATTGTGAATTCACCAATTATTGGGCAGTCAATATATGAAACTGCAGATTCATAATCGTATAATATGTGCTGCTGTAGTGGTTGCCGTTGCTCTGGAAGAAGATAGAGTTGTAATCTTGGATAAACGGAAAACTTCTATATAACTAGCTTCCACTTGAATTTTCAGGAAGCCATGGAGAAAGACACAATGGAGAAGGCAGCTGAACCAAATCTCAATCTTAAAGCGTACCTTGCAGATGCCTACTTGCACCCCATATTTAGATCATTTGAAGACATAGAAACAGGAGAAGTCATAATCAACAAGAACCAATCTCACATAACTTCGCCTGCTATCAGTGAGCTGAGTTCACCGTCGCCTCCGCGTTATGTATACCATTATGAGGTAGAACCTTGACAGTTTTTCTGGTGGTTGCTTCTAATTCTGCAGCTTCTTAATCAGTGTGTTTCTCCTCACCACTGTTTAACTTCTTTTAGATTTCCCAATTCTTGTACTTGTAAAAAGTTCAGTAGATGTAAAATCTTGCTAGGGGGATTGTGGTTGTTCGTGTTTTTTTTTTACTCAGATGTAGACCCTCTGCTTCTGATCCGAGGTGATCATGATTGATCTTCTCGGTTTAGCTTTTGGGTTGTGATGAAAATGCAACATCTCTTGCAACAAAATATATACTGATCTCAACTGTTTCTTTTCAAACAGGATTGAATTCTATTACTTCTGTGAAAATGCTCTTTTGGGTCGAATTCAGAAGCTCGATTTTGCTGCTATAAAGACCCTAATTTATAGCGCAAGAGTTCAAAATGAAATCACAGTGAAACATTTTCTTCTAGGAAAAACCAGTAAATAATCCTACAAAGACTGGTAAAAAGAATAATCTGATAGGTGAGAGAAGCCCAAGAATTTGAGAGAGTTGTTTCGATCAAAATTGTGATATATATATATATATATATATATATATATATATGAATATGTAAACCGACCACACCAACTTGGAACTGATATCAACGGCGTGTGGTGTCCTGATCCCACCAACCTATCAAACGTCTTCAGACTTCCAAGAATAAAAGCATGTTAAATAAAAAAGAAACAATGTACTTATTTATTTATTTTTTAAAAAATAAATTTGATATTTGGAGTCCCAAAAAATTGGCAATGATCTTTGAACATCTACAGTGTCGAATAAAAGCTACTATTGTTACAAAATATATAACATATATTACAAAATTTTTTTCTACTAGAAAATTATGAATATTATTGTAACACCCAAAATCTAGTTTATGTTCGAGAACCGAACTAGAATGTCATTGGTCCCCGTTAGGTTTGCTAACTTGAACCCAACCCTGTGGTTCTATTCTCGGCATCTCAAAATAGAAGATGTCAATTGTTATGCATGGAGAAATGCACGGATCTCTAACATGCTACTGCGTGGATGACATAACAACTAATTTGCATACCAAAATAATTTCGATGAAAATCGATAAAAATTTGTTAAATAAGACGGATAGAGTTTTCCCTAAATATTCAATTAAGGCCTAGCCTATCAAAACAACATGTATAATTACATAAATTAATATACATTCATTGCATCCTATTTTTCACATAAATATTTAATTCTGTCACCTCAAAATATTCTATGTTTTGGGTCTTGACCCACCTATTCATTCTATTCAGATATCACTTTTATCATTCGACTTGCACATTAATATCTATTTTCAAATCATAATATCACTGTCATATTATCATACATTGCATTACTTCATATCATTCTCAATATAATGATAACATAAACAAAACATTAACATTATATCGTCATGTGTGTATGCAAGAGATGTTACTGCTCCTCGGTCCAGGCTGGCTCATCCTACTCATGATCATCACCTATATAAAAAAAACACGTCAGTAATGAGTGTTACTGGTCTAAAATATAACTAATATCAAACTGGCTATGAGAGCAAATTCCCATATGAAAGAAAACAGTTTTTTATCATGAACTCTCTGAAGAGCATCTCTAATTGAATTGATTTGCTGTTGTTGATGCCTCTCTCAGTATTTTCTCATTTCACTTTCTGGTCCCTTGGGACTACTATTATATCCTAAGCCCTTTCCTTACCTTCATACCCACTCACGTAGTACAGTTGTTGGTATTTCCGGCTTCGACTAGCACATGCCCATTTGCAGAACATGGTTGTTGATATTCCCGGCCTCGACTGGCACATGCCCGCTTACGTAGCATGGTTGTCGGTATTCCCAGCTTTGACTGGGACATGTCACTTGTATAACATGGTTGTTGGTATCCTTGGCTTCGACTGGCACATGCCGCTAGCATAACATGGTTGTTGGTATCTCCAGCTTCGACTAGCAAATACCCACTCGCTTAGTATGATTGTTAAATTTCCGTCATTGAAAATACGAAAACTACGTGTATATAAGTTTGGGTAGGGATTTATAATATAGGCTCGAAGGGAACTTATAATGGATCTTATTTTCAAAAACATACTCGAGGGATCTCATCCTCAAGGGTTATTAATCCAAAAAATTATTTGGCTAAATGACCCGAGTTAAGTAGATCCGATAAAATCCCACTTAACTCGTCCTGAAAATATTAAAACAAAACACAATATAATAGATCGTAAAATAGGAAATGAGTCCTAACCAGACCTGGTAGAAGCTCCGAAGGTGTCTTCGAGCCTAGGCGGTGAATTCCTACTCCATACCTAATCGTCAGTCATGTGGCGATGGCGACAAGGTTGTGGCCGGCTCGAGTAAAGATCGTGGGGGAAAAGAGAAGGAAGAAAAGAAGAAGAAAGTTGGGTGAGAAGGTTGGTGGTGGCCGGATGGTGACAATGTCAGAAGTGTGGAATAAATAGATGTCAGGGGGAAATGAGTAGTCAATGAGAAAAACAAATGGTTAGTTGATAAAAATGAATGGTTGGTGAGAAACATGAATGGTCAGGTGAGAAAAACGAATGGTCAAGTGAGAAAAATGAATAGTCGGTGAGAAACTACTTTCATGTTCTTAACACAAACAATGTTACAAACTACCAAAAACTATATATGCTACAATATATGTCACTCTAGATGCACAAGTAGTTTTTGTTCATATGTATTTTTGTGACACCCCAAATCCGGTTTACACTTGGAACCGAACTGGAATGTCACTAGCCCCAGTTAGGTCGGCTAACCCAAACCCAACTCCCACGGATATACTCTTGACATCTCACATGGATAAATACACAAAAAAATAAACTTAACATGTTACTACATGGATGACATGTCAAAACATTTAATTCAATCACATCAAAACATTCTTAGCGTTTGGGTCTTGACCCACTTATTCATTCTATTCATATTTCACTTTTATCATTCGACTAGCACACTAATATCTATTTCAAATCGTAATATCATTATCCATTTCTACTTACCACATAAGTATTTTCATTGTTCATAATTACCTAGCAACACAATTAAAACAGTTAAAACAAATATTCGATCGGCGTGTGTGCAAGAGATATCACTGCTCCTCCGTCCACGCTGGCTCATCCTACTCATGATCATTTGCCTACATATATTATAAAAACACGTCAGTAACGAGTGTTACTAATCCAAAAATATAACTAATATAAAACTGGCTATAAGAGCAAACTATCATATGAAAGAAAACATTGTGAAATCTTTGAGGGCATTTCCTAAACTAAAATCATCTTTAACTATACTGATCTATTACTGCTAATGCCTCTCTTGGCATTTTCTCATTTCTCTTTCTGGTCCCCTGGAACTACTGTTATATCTTAAACCTTTTTTCTAGCACATGCCGCTAGTATAACATGGTTGTCGGTATTCCCGGTATTCCCGGTGTAAAACCCGCGACTCGAGTCAGGGTTTTATAGTCGTTAGCCGGTCGGTTTGACCGTGGATCGAGTCGGTTCAGCTTTCAGAATACGTGTGATGGGGCTGAAGCTGTAACACCCCAAATCCGGTTCACACTCGTGAACCAACCGAGCATGTTACAGGCCCCGGTTAGGTCGGCTAACCCGAACCTAACTCATGCGGATCCAATCTCGGCGTCTTAAGATGAAGATACGATCCATCATGAATGAATAAATGCGCAAAATCCTAACATGGTACTACATGAATGACATGCAAATTAAATTTCACACCATCACAATCACAATCAAAATTAGTAAAAATTCTAAAACGAAAGGGACAGAATTTCCCCTAAAAATACAATTAGGGGCCACCCTGTCAAAATCATATATTCTAACATATATACACATATGCAACAATAGCATTCACACAAGCTTCTAATATACTATATTCATCATTCTCTGAACTTTGGGTCCTAACCCCACTTTTGCTGCGCTACTCTGATCATTTCATTTCATGTCATTGTCATGCATCAAACATTTAATCATGTCATTCACAAAATAATAACATAATAATACAATATTAAACATTCAGAAATCTAACATGTGTGTGCACAAGACCTCATTGCTCCTCCGTCCAAGCTGGCTCATCCATCTCGTGCTTATCACCTACATATATATAAGAAAAACGTCAGTAACAAGCGTTACTGGTCCGGAAAATAAAATAACTATAACAAACTGGCTATGAGAGCAAACTCTCATCTGAAAGAAAACCATATACTTCCTCAAGAACACTCTGAAGGGCACTACTGAGGAGCCACTGGGCTGCAGACCCGGTAGCATCCCGAACTTACTGTCTGCTGCTGGTACTGTGCTACTCTCAGCACTTCTTTTTCAGTACTTCTCGTGAAACTTTATCCTAAGCCCTCTCCTTACCTCCATATTTCTCCTGGCCTTGAGCACGAAGGCCGAGTACTCTCAGGCAGTCGCCTTTAGTACCCTTTGAACCACAAGTCCGGACATGCGCTGTACTAAACAGTACCCGTAAACCTCCACGTTCTCCGGGTGTGAGGAACTCAAACGCGGAGTTGTCAGGATCCCTCGGGAATGGAACAGTCCGCTGGCACTAATCCAGAGCCCGCTTTGACTGTCACGGCATCCTCTGCATGGTACGTGCAGTCGATTTCTCCATCTCTCGTCTCACTGAAAACTCGATAAAACTATATATATATAGGCCTGGGAAGGGATTCATATAATAGGCCCGAAGGCAACTTGTGGTGGATCTTGTTTTCGAAATCATCCTCGAGGGATCTCATCCTCGAGGGGTTATTAATCCGGAAAATATTCGGTTAAATGACCCGAGTTAAGTGGGATCCAATAAAACACCACTTAACCCGTCCTGCAAATAATAACATAAACATACAATAGAAAAGCGTAAAACAAGACGAGTCCTAAACGGACCTGGTAGAAGCTCCAAGCGTGTCATCGCGCCTAGGCGGCGAGCTCCTACTCCGTACCTACACATCAAAACTAAATACTAACGCCCGCTAACTAAATGATGCATCAAACTCAATAAACACAATCACAATACAACATCATCACATCAATCAATCAAATAATCATAAGTATGAAAATAATTCTAACTCATCCTATTCATACCAATTTTATTGTGTTTTTCTAAGTTACGTCGTAATCACTTATCATGCTCAGACTCGATCTACCTCATTAGATCACTTACTATTCATTCCAATTACTCATCATACAATCATCATCTAATTATCATTACTCATCATTCATAATCTAGCATATTCACATCATCATCAATTAATTAATCCTAGCATGCTATGCTAACAATCATCATCAATTTTAAATAAATCAATCGGAGGTAATTATACCTCACGTCGTCGGCAATCGGCGACGGCTAGGGTTCCGTCGCGCGTCTCGGAGCTCGAATTCGGCGCTCCTCGGCGTCCGAAGCTCGATCGGGCTCCACTGGGTGAGCCCCGCGGAAGATCCGGTGAATTCCGGCGAATTCCAGAAATTCCGATTTTCCGGCGGTTTTCCGGCAGCTGCTGGCGGTTTTCCGGCGACTTCCGGTGGTTTTCCGGCAACTATCGCCGGCGGCGTCTACTAGCTGGATAGGGGTCGTGTTGGGTACCCTCGGAACCGGCTCGGCGAGCCCGACTCATCTACGACGTCGACGCGGCCAACGGAGGTGGCGGCTCGCCGGAAAACGGCTAAAACAGAGCCGGCGGCGATGGGTCGCTAGATCCGGCCGGCCAGGGCGGCGATGGCCTCCGTTCCGGTCGGGGAGGGTCGCTGGGTGGTCGGTGGTGCTGAGGCGACCACCGGATGACGGCTGCGACGGTCGCCGGCGGCAGAATCGGCGACGCGACCAAACGCAGCCGCGGCGCTAGGCGTGGCGATTCCGGCGTCGCGGCGGCCCGATGGTGGCCGGGCCTGGTCGGGGCGGCACGGCGACGCCGTGGCCGGAGCTGGGCGGCGTCGATCGGCGGCCGGGCGGCGCCGACAGCGGCGGCGGTGGCGCGCGAACAGGGCGGCGCGGACGAGGGTTTGGGCGTGGGGAAGAAAAGGTCGGGGAGTGTGTGTGGTGGCAAACTCGTAAATATTACTTGACTCGTCTCCGGCTCGAGTCAAGTATAATAACTAAGTCGTATTAAATCCTAAAAAAATTCATAAAAATCGGGAAAAATCCCGTAAAATCAAACAACACCACAACATTATAATGATATGCTCTATGACTAACAACCCACCCAGACTGCCCGAACGCGTCCTAACGCGGTAAACGGCCTAATACTAATTCTACGATCCACTATATATAAAAATAATAAAAAAAATGACTGGCATACTCTCATATATCTGATAACTCATTCTGTTCTGCTGTGTTCATGACGTTATCATCATATACTTGGGTACGCATGACCCTCATAGCTCATACACGCGACTGGCATCGGCTCGGTACACGTGTCCTGAAACTGACTCAACTCGAAAAATAACGGTCGACCCGACCGGTTCTGAATATAAAACCCTAACTCGAATCGTGGGTTTTACAACCTTCCCTCCTTATAAAAATTTCGTCCTCGAAATTTTAACTCAAGGAGGTTCTGCTGAAACTAGTTCCTGGAAGCTAGGATACATATCAGTCGTATCCTCTACTGCTTCGATAGTCATATACATCCTCACTGACTGTAGTGGTGCCGACGTGGCGAGTCATGCTAGTGATGCTGACCATCTCAAACATTCTGGATTCTATACTTCCTGTGTCTGTTCTGACATTACCATCATCATGCTCTTCTGTTCTGATCCCTACTGCTAACTCGGCGGAAAAACCTAGATCACCCCTAAGGGCCTACTGGGTTGGTCAAGCAAATACTCTAGAGTATCGCAAGGTTCTAATCTGGGCTATGTCTGGAAAACTACGCCGAGGGTAAGACCTACCTGCTAACATCTACCCATGTCCCTCTAATCCTCATCTGTGAACAGTCACCTACATGTACTTGCAGGAACTCTACTCTAGGTCCTACAGTCACCTCAAGGCCTGCTATGAGTCTCCTGCTAAGTACGGTGGATACCCTAATGAGCTGCACGGCTCACTGTCGCCAGTCTAGGTCCAACTCTCAGGTGTCCCTATACAAGGAACTGGACCGCTCACTTGGTCCTAGTTGACTCGGTCCTGAGTCATGTATCTCACTCTGTTCTATAAGAGAACAAGGATAGCTGCTATAACTCTAATGTATACTATGGCTTCGGTGGCTATCTATGCAACCACTAAGTAGAACTCTGTGACGGGATGCTCGCGAGAACACCTGTACATGCACAGCGTGTCTCAAGGAGTATGATAACATACTCTGCATAGGGCTGTAGCATCTGCATCTGGTCTGTGGGACGTGCTCTGATCAATGTATACTCATCTCAATCATCTGGGTAAACTGATAGTAAAACTGATACAAAAGGGTGAGTGGAAATTCTCAAGTGAAACTCCACTCTGTCTGATATCTCTGGGTTATAAGAAGGGAGGCTGAATCTCGTGGAAATCTAGTCTCTCAAGAGCTCTCAATAAGTGGTATCTCGTCCTCACATGTGGTATCTGAAGCCAGGTAAATGGGGAATCCTGGGACCTGTGGGTTATAGGCCCACACGCTTCTGCTGCGCAACTCTTATCTATGGTAAGGTTAAGGTCTCATGCAATTAGTAGGGGAGATAAAATCCCTATGTAACATATTGGGTGGCCAAAAATATTGGTAGGTCTGTGGACTTGTCTCTAAGATCACCATAATTCACTATGCCACAGGTGATCAGGCTGTGGAATAGTCAATCAATGACGAATCTCAAAAACGGCTCCTAATTGGCTCTAGTTTAATCAGCTAACAGTAGGCACGTGTTTCTTGATACCGTACTAGTCACGCACTTCTAAACGGGCGGGGTTCAAACGACCCAAAGAACCACTGTCTCTCCTCAAGTCTACGGGGACTCATAATGAGGTTCGACACGTGTCTCGTCCGCTCTTCAGTGGTGTGTGACCCGCCGTCCCGTACCGATTTGTAGTACTAATCTCAACTCACATGACTACTACCGCTGTGGTAGACTCTCAAGCAAGGCTATCAATAAAGATGAGCATACACTGATATACTCCATCTGGTCCACTCTCATGTTGGGGTGAAATCCTCATTGGAAGATCG